>OX578142.1:103985738-104108642 GCA_951213105.1 Amaurobius ferox | reverse complement strand
ATATATATATATATATATAATAAATAAATAAGATAAAATTAAAAATAAAATTAAAATAGTTATACTAATTTAAAACATGATCAGTGTCATACCCTGGTTCAAAAACAATACGGAGGAAAATTAATTAATTATGATATGATAGGAAATATCAGACAAAAGGAAAACAATGCTACATAACAGACAAAAAGATCTAAATTTTAAATATGAATAATACACATGAATTTATCAACATTCAAGAGCGAAGCATACTAATCAAGTTCAAACAACAAAGCATTATCAAAATTTGGAGGCTCAAAATATTAAAATGACAAAATAAGAGAAATTATACAATCCGAAAATATGAAATAGGATAGAAGCTCTGTGAATCCAGCTTATCAAGGATCTTTGCATCCACAGAGGTTCCAAATGTGTTTCGCTCAACGATACAGCCACATGGCTGAAATAACGTCAAAAGATCCGACACATTTCCAGACTATAACATAAACGAAAATGACAAAAAATAAGCAAAAGGAAATTGGAAGGAATATAATGAAAGTGCATTAAGCAAACATATAAGCATTCTAACCAACAATCCACAATGATTCGGATAGAATTAAAGTCATACCTTTCTTCACCATTATACAAGACACATTTTCGTTACACTAAACAAAGTATTAGGAAAGAGTACAAGAGAGCGCCATCTGATGTGAATTATAGGAAATACTTCTGCATGTTTAACTATACATATTTATAAGTTTCAAACCCAAAAATTAGAGATATAAAGATAATTTTTTTTTTTTTTTTTTTTTTTTTAAATAATAAAATAAAAAAAATACGCAATAAACTCAGTAATAATTAATAATTAACAATTATATAATATGTATCCAAAATTTATTACTAAGACATTAAAATCTCAAAGAATATTTTAATGTTCAAAATATACAATAGCAATTTCAAATTAGACTAAAACAATAAATAATATATTATAAATAGTATTCAAAATTTCTAAAGTGATATTTAACAAAATTAACTGGATATGATTCAGTCTTACAGTATCGAAATAAATCTGCAAGATGGTTACTGTATTGTGTATTTTCACATAACCTAAAAATCCTATGAAATTGATTTATTAAAATATTTTTATATACCTGTTTACTCATACATGAGTTAAAATTGATTATCTTGTGAATTTTAAAAGGAAAACTTTTTCTTTTATCATAAATGTTTGACAAAAATGAATATTCATTATCAAGAGATAGAGTTACATCTAAGAAATTAACGCTAGACGAGAAGTTGCTTTCGTTTGGTAAAAGGGATAAATTTGGAGGATAAAAATCAAAATCTATATCATTAGATGAGGGAGCTATTTTAATGAGAATAACATCGTCAATATATCTGTAGAATGTATATGCAGAGTTTATAAAATTTGACTCGTAGAAGTGTAGATAAAGATTTGTGAGAGCTGAACTGGCAGAGCCTCCCTGTGGAACACCCTTAATTTGCATATAAATTTTATTGCCTTGCATCAAGTAATTATTAAAAATTACACACTTGAGAAGGTGGTGCACGAAAGAATGATCTATATCTAAATTTTGTCTATTATAGAAATATTTAATAATATCCCAAGTTACTTTATATAGATCTTTTATGTCAATATTGTTGAAAAGGTCCTTAAAGTCATACGTTTTAAAATCCAAAATATTAATCGTATCCAACTTTTGAATTAATTGATAACTGTTATTAATAATATGAGAAGTTGAATTATCATTTATATTAGAGATGATTTTATTAAGAATAACCAAAAGAGATTTACTAGCGACAGTTGCATAAGATTTATGTCCTATAGTTACAGATCTAAAAGAGATAGGATTTTTATGAAATTTTGGGATCATGACAATATAAGGGAATCTAAGATTGTTGCAAGGTAATTTTAATAATTTATGAAAAGCAATAATTTTTTTAGATATGGATGTTGCTGAAGAATCAATTTTTTTAAAAATATCATTGTGATTTAAGAAATCGTTTAAGATTTGTACATAATATTTTTTACATATGATGGCGTAATTGTTGGCAGCTTTATCCACATATGTGATGACAAATTGTGATTTTAATTCATTAATTTCCTGCTTCAAGTTTGTATAGTTAAATGTAGGTTTAGTTATAGGCAAGTTACTTAAAAGATGTTTGATGTTTGTCAGAATGCTAACCTTCCACGTATCGAAAGCTTCAATAGGATAGTTTTTACTGCAAGCAATTTTGTATATGAATTTTTCTAGATCAATATTTAGTTGTTTAATTAAAAGAGAGTGATTTAATGTATTTTGGATTCGGAATTTGGTACCATAAAGCATAAGATTTTTAAGTGCTACATTTTGAACAATATTGAGATCACCAGTAATTATGTGTTTATGATTGCTGTCTATATATTTAGAATAGTTTGGCTGGTTACAGACACATATTAAATTGGGAGAGGAATTTTGATTTATAATAGATTTAGATATATCATTGTAATTGAAAATTTGCCTACCTAAAGGGGTATTATATTTAAATGTTTTGAAAATTTGAGTATTAGGAACAGGAAAGCAGTGTTTATATTGCTTAAATAAATAATTAAAATTTATATTATTGTAAAGGGAATTTTTGTAATTAATTACACAATAAGTATTATATGTTTTATTTGGATGATATTTAGAGGTAGAAAAGGGTTGAATGTACAGATGGAGGTTTATAAAATAAGCTCTTGTTATAATGAGATCATATAAAAGGTGTGAAAAATGCTCATCCTGATTAAATGACTTTAAGAATATATTATAAACTTGATTTAATATTTGTTTTTTAATATTGAATACCCAGGTTTTTAAAGAATTTATGTTACATGAAGATTTAAAGTTTTTTCTTAACTCAGTAATTTTAGCTTTTATGTTCAGATTTTGACACTTTTTGTTGTTGTAATTTCCTCGCTTAGATCTTTTTGATGAGGCACTAAACGAATTATAATTAAGGATGTTAAATATAGAGATATCAAAATTTGGATTTTTATAGGTAGTTTTTACTACATTTTTATTATTATACATTTGATTTAATCCATATGGAAAAATAGTTTTATGCTGTTTGATTAGTGAATTTTCAAAATATAATCTGTCAGCCGGATTCTTTACCATATCTAGAATCGAAATTGAAATATTATCAATACCATGATGGTCAAAGTAGGCATATTCAAAATTATTACCAGTGTGATGATATGCAGGAGGAGGAAGTTGTGTATTGAGTGATGCTCGAGAACTAAATTTCTTAATATGGTTACGATGAACATTAAAACGAAGGTGAAGAGGGGTGCTTGTTTGTCCAATATATGAGATATTACAAGATACACAAGTTAATTTGTATATGCAGTTATACACTTTACAAAAAGTTAAATATTTAGGGTTATTATTATTAATCTGAGAGGGTAAAGCTAAAGGACAGGTCTTACATCGTTTATCCCGGCAAGTATATATATATATATATATATATATATATATACTATATATTGTATATATATGTATATATATGTATATATACTATTACGATAAAGTGAGACAAAATAGGATATATCCCAAATAAGCCTGAAATTAAAGAACTATTCACTACAAAGGAGGAGGCGCAAATGCTGCTCAAATTCCCTAGTAGAATACATGAATGAAAGTAGAAAAGAACGGGAGTGACCATATGAATTACATAAGAATGGTAGGGGTGGATTGCGACACCCCTTTCCCGCTTAAAGCAGCTTTTACAACCCGGGTAACGCTCACGGAACCAACATAATTCCATGGTCAGCCTCCCAAATGTGCGAAAATAAAAGCACCAGAACAGACTCAGAACCAAAGAAGTAAACGAATCCATGAATAAGAAACATCCGCTAGTCCAACCCGATGGAACGTCTCTTTATATAAGTAAAGTTGCTCATGCGCAGAGAAATATCAGGATAATAGTTACGCAGTCATGAATATTAAATCTCTATATCAACAATCAGATTACAAATTTTCTTTAAAAAAGGATTTGTAATAATGTTGTACAAAATTGACTGGATAATTTCTTTTTATAGCTTCATCTGCAAATTTTTTACATTTGCAAATGCAGTCTTTCCTAAAAGTATTATAATTTTGGTTTCTTCTAAAATGTCCAATTATTATATTTCTGAAGACATACTTTGCAAGGTTTGAATTCCAATCGATAATATGATTTACCTTGATCCTATATGAATCTCTTTTGTCGTGTAACACTGTGTATATTCCATATTTCTTGTGTTTTTTGATAGCTAAATCCAAGAATTTTACCGATCCGTCCTCACACGCTGGATTTTCAATAAGGTCCAATTCGCTTGGGTAGAATGAAAAGTCAAAACATGGGGTGTTTTCATAGCCCCCAATTATCACATCATCGACATAACGGAAGTAGGGCATTTCCGATAGGATATGAGTGCCTCTTTCGTATTTAGATAGATGTATATCTGCTAGTATTGACGAGCAACTCCCTCCCATAGGTATGCCCTTGATTTGTTTGTAAAAATTGCTTCCGTCGTGTAGTATGTTTTCCTTTAATACCAATTCTACCAAGTCCATGTATCTTCTATAAGTTATAAATTGCTTTAGATCGTATTCTTCATGTAGATCTTTCAGAATCAATTGTAAATTATCCAAATCAATATTGTTAAAAAGATCTCGAAAGTCGTAACTCTTAAAGTTGATATCGTTATGACAAAACTTTAGTCGGTTTATCAGTTCCTGTCCGTTTTTTATCATAATAGAGTTATGTCTTTTAGTATCATGCATAACTATTATGAGTAAATCCAAAAGTTTTTTGTTTGCTATTTCCAAATATGAACCACATCCCACCGTCACAGTTCGAAACTTGACAGGTATTTTGTGTAATTTGGGGATCAGGACCAAATATGGGTATTTTATTGTTTTAATATCAATTCCTATTCTTTTGTAAAGTGCCTCTATTCTTTTAGTCAGTATCAATGCGTTACTGGGTATTAAAGCATACATTTCACTGTCCCTGTAACTTTGGTTTAGTGTATCCACGTAGAACTTTTTACAAGTGAAGGCATAATTTGATACTATTTTATCGGTATATGTTAATACATATTCTTCTTTAATTTGCTTGAACGAGGATGGAACTTTAATTTCTCTATTGTTTTTGCAGTGCTGCGGGTAGTAGTGACAAAACGCTTTGTAAAATTTATATTTCCACTCATTAAATGCTTGTATTGGTAAACTATGTTTTACCGCCAATCTGTAAATGAAGATGTCGAGATCATTATAAAATTCTTCGTATACATTTTTAAATTCTTGTATACGGTACTTTGTACCGAGTTGAAGCAGGTTTTTAAGTCTTTTGTCTTTGATAAAATCTAGATTTCCGGAGATTATATGCTTATGATGAGTGTCACTATGAATATTCTCATGACAATTACAAGAATCTACATTATTTGATGCAACATCTTGACAAATTTTGTTATAATTGAAAAATTTCCTTCCGTTGGTTTTGACGAATCTATAATTGATCATGATTTTTATATTGGACAAAGGAAGACATACGTTAATATGATTTAAAATAGAATGGAATGGAATGTTCTCATACAGTTTGTTCTTGAAAGTTGTAATAAAAAATTCTTTAGATTGTTTTATAATTTCACTTTTTGTAAGTGTTAAATTAAAAATTCTGGCTCTGAGTTTGATTAAATCCAATAGGATATCAATATTAGTACTTGCTTCTTCATTTTGGCAATTGCTTTCTTTTAAGTTGAAATGTATTATGTAATTCCATATTTTCTGTAGATATTTAAGCTTGATACTATAGGCCAAGTTCTTAATCCATCCAATTTTCATCGTGTTTTCAGTTTTTAGAAATTTCAATATTTTTTCTTCTGTTTTAATATAATTATTGTGTTGTTTTTTACTTCCTCTTTGCCATCGGTGGGATTTTTTATTTATAAGATTTTCAGATAGAGGGTATGAAGAACTATTTCTGCATCTTTCTTTATTAAAGTTTTCGTTAAATATTAATGTATTAAGGCCATATGGATAAGCCGTATTGAATTGTTTAATATGGTTGCTCTCCCACCATAATCTTTCCGATTTATTTGGTACTATATCAATTATAGTCACCATGATGTTGGTGAACCCATGGGCTTGAAAATGTCTCAGTTCCAAATTAGCTGTGGGCATTTCCTGTTGTACCTTTCCTACCTGGCTTCGGTGCAGATTTATTCGAATGTTTAAAGGATTCTGCGTTTGGCCTATATATTTAGCTTGACATTTTAAACATTCAATACAATAAACCACATTATAGCTCTTGCAAAAAAAATTTCTACTTTCGTTGTCTGTAGAAATTTGTTGTGGATTAGCCACTGGACACAGTTTGCATCGTTTAGATTGGCATTTGCGAAATTTAATATTCTTCATATGCTGGTGGTGATAATTATGAATGTTAAAAAAATCATTTGACCCATTTGGGATCTTGTCTGGATATAAATCAATATTTACATTTTTTATTTTTGTCACAGTCTGATCATGGCCAACTGTTACAGATTTGAAATATCTTCTCATCGATATGCTTTACTATTAGAGACTAGGGTAACGGTATGTCGATAACACAAACACCCTACTATTGTGTCACCGGGCATATATTCGTATTTGAATATATTTGCCAGTCTCCAATATTATATACAGACTTCATTCATATTTTAAAAATCAACAGTTTTTTAACTCTTGTTGAGGAGTTGACAAATATGTACGCCTTATCTCCCTGTCTTCCGATTTCTCTGTGGATATCACTTTGAAACTCTAACTAAATTCAATCCAATCCTCGCTGTACAATTGACCATCGCAAACTTTATGGCAAAGTTTTAACACTATTATATACTTTTTTTGTAATTTTGTAAAAACCATCATCTATAAGATTCGTTGATATTAGTAACCTGTGAAGACTACCAGTTTATTACACGTATCTAAAAATACATCATAAAAAGTTAAATACCTATTTAGCATATAAGTACAAAAACGAACGATCACAAATCATTTACATCAATATTCCAATTATCACTACAATACCATCATAAAAATAAGTTTACTTCTTACCGTTATAATCAACCCTGCTCCAAAAGTCGTCCAAAGAATCCAATTTCTACAACACACGGAAGACCAAACACTTCATCAAGCTGGTCCGAGAGGTGGCCTTTAAGTAAAAAGCTGATATGAAAAATAAAAGATATGTACTACTTCCGCGCTTTGCTGCTGGATGTAGACATTCCGTATACTATTACGATAAAGTGAGACAAAATAGGATATATCCCAAATAAGCCTGAAATTAAAGAACTATTCACTACAAAGGAGGAGGCGCAAATGCTGCTCAAATTCCCTAGTAGAATACATGAATGAAAGTAGAAAAGAACGGGAGTGACCATATGAATTACATAAGAATGGTAGGGGTGGATTGCGACACCCCTTTCCCGCTTAAAGCAGCTTTTACAACCCGGGTAACGCTCACGGAACCAACATAATTCCATGGTCAGCCTCCCAAATGTGCGAAAATAAAAGCACCAGAACAGACTCAGAACCAAAGAAGTAAACGAATCCATGAATAAGAAACATCCGCTAGTCCAACCCGATGGAACGTCTCTTTATATAAGTAAAGTTGCTCATGCGCAGAGAAATATCAGGATAATAGTTACGCAGTCATGAATATTAAATCTCTATATCAACAATCAGATTACAAATTTTCTTTAAAAAAGGATTTGTAATAATGTTGTACAAAATTGACTGGATAATTTCTTTTTATAGCTTCATCTGCAAATTTTTTACATTTGCAAATGCAGTCTTTCCTAAAAGTATTATAATTTTGGTTTCTTCTAAAATGTCCAATTATTATATTTCTGAAGACATACTTTGCAAGGTTTGAATTCCAATCGATAATATGATTTACCTTGATCCTATATGAATCTCTTTTGTCGTGTAACACTGTGTATATTCCATATTTCTTGTGTTTTTTGATAGCTAAATCCAAGAATTTTACCGATCCGTCCTCACACGCTGGATTTTCAATAAGGTCCAATAATCACGACAAGAGAAATTCATACAATATCAAAATTAATATTATTATCGGGTACTTCAGAAGAAACAGAAACTACAGTACTTTTAAAAAAGACTGCATTCATGAATGTAATAAAATAATAAATGATGCATTAAAAAGAAATTACCCTAGATATTTTTTACAACATTATTACTATTCCTTTTTCAAAGAAAGAAATTGTACATTGTTTGATTCTAAATGAGAATTCTTAATCATATATATTTTCATATCTGCGATCCTATCATCTTGAAGTCTTTTCGCGCATGTGCGACTTTCCCTTATAAAATGTTGTGTTTTCATGCTGGATAGTAAGGTGTATCTCTTCCATGCTTGGTTCCATCTTTGCTCTTTTGTCCGTTCGGGTGCTTCTGTCTTTGCACATGTGGGAGATTGACCATTGATTGACCATTGGTGCCGTGAGCGTTGCCCGGGTCGTAAAAGCTGCTTTAAGCGGGAAAGGGGTGTCGCAATCCACCCCAGCCATTCTATGCAAATCATATGGTCACTCCTGTTCTCGCTTATTTTTTCTTCTTGTTTATATCCTTATATATATATATATATATATATATATAATATATATTGTATATATATATATATATATATATATATATAATATATATTGTATATATATATATATATATATATATATATATATATATATATATATAATATATATTGTATATATATATATATATATATATATATATATATATATATATAATATATATTGTATATATATATATATATATATATATATATATATATATAATATATATTGTATATATATATATATATATATATATATATATATATATATATAATATATATTGTATATATATATATATATATATATATATATATATATATATATAATATATATTGTATATATATATATATATATATATATATATATATATATAATATATATTGTATATATATATATATATATATATAATATATATTGTATATATATATCTATATAAATAAAAATGAAAATCTGTCTGTCTGTCTGTCTGTCTGTCTGTTTGTCACACCATCACGGGAGAACGGCTGAACCGAATTTGATGAAATTTTGTGGGTAGCCCAGAAATAGCCCCACTTAAAATTATATCTGTGTTTTGAGTTTCTACGACCAGTGGTTCTCGAGATATTAGTGAAAAACGAAATTTTCGTTTGTCTCATCGTCACGGAAAAACGGCTGAACCGAATTTAATGAAATTTGGTGAATAGCCTTGAAATATCCCCCCATAAATTTTCTCCAAGTTTCGAGTTTCTAAGACCTGAGGTTGTCGAGATATTAATGAAAAACGGAACTTTTTCCTAGGAGTTCTACTCCCTAACTCCGTGGTTTATCCAAACGAAAAGCTTGAAAATCGTTTGAAAGTGAATTAAAATTTAATCTCTGAGTTTGATGGGAGATTTTTTGCGTTAATTAGTCACTTTCTGAAAACATGAATTGTTTGAAACATGATTTAAAGGGGAAATCTATCTCCATGGTTCATGGTTTATTTAAAACAAGCTTTTACGGAACAATGAGAAGTATAGAGAAATCAAAATCGTTATTTAATTTCGCAGTTTATGTTATAAGACATGACATATTTAACATGTTATAAGATTCTATCTTATATCATGTTACTCAGAAACGCAATTAAATTAAATCTGTCTGTTAATTTTAATAATTATTTTTTCGATTTGAATAATAAATAAATGGATATAAAAATATATTTTAGAAAAGAACGATTTGATTTTTCTTATAGCATTTTTGACTGGATAATATCAATTACGGTCTTCAGGTTTAAAAATTATTATTATTTATATTTTCGGGGATTATTGATTCAAGGATTACTGATATTTTCAAGTTATTATGCAATTATTTTATTATGACAAAAATTGTTTAAACTCATATATTGTATGTTGTACGAATCTTTTACAAAGACACTTGTATATCTTTTAATCTACGAGAATATAAGTAGTACAGGTATATTGACATATGTTTTGATATATATTGGCATATATTGGAATCAATTACGACCTTCTGGTATAAAGAGTACGGATATTATTGATGTTTTCAATTTATTACGTCATCTCTTTTATTTTGGCAAATATTTTTGAGACGCATATTGTAATACGGGTAATTTTCTACTAACACATTGGCATATTTTCTGATCTGCGACAATATAATTAGTACGAGGTTGCATATACTCATTCAATTCCTATTTTTTCTTCTGTAAATTTGCTTACAAAAGGGGGCAGGATGTTTCATTCTTCAGATCGGATCGTGAAGATAATTTTGCATAGTGAGAACATATATTCTTAAACTTCTCTTTAGGAGCAATAAATTTAATATTTTAACAGAATTTGCACATGATTGCGAACTTTAAGTTTCTTTAAATTATACACTCCGTACGAATAACGGGTGTGCTGTTAGTGGTTAATAAATTTTAACATTTTAGGAGGATATATCATGTTGCTCGGCATCGCAATTAAATTAAATGTGTTTGTTAATGTTTTTATTATTTTTTTTCGATTTAAATAATAAATAAATGGATAAATGGATATAAAAGTATATCTTATGAATGGACGGTTTGATTTTTCTTTTAATTATATTAATTGCTGACTGCGTACATCAATTTCATTTATTTTGGCAAAGAGTTTTCAAGCTTATATCGTATTTAGCTACTAAACTCATATATTGTGTTTAGCCAATAAATTCATATAGCCGATTGTTGAAACAGAAAAAGAGTAGAGCGGGTATATCTTCTAATACAGTTGTTGTGTTTTCATTTAGTATATTGAAACGGGATAAGAATGTTTCATTCAGATCTGCAAATTCAAAGCTACGAATTTGGAGGGATATCGCTAATTTGACAACTTTTCTTAAACTTTGCCAAATTGACGGAAATGTCGCCAAATTGATATAAACGACACACAAACAGCTGTCATAAACCTTCGGGTTGGTCGTGTGGCTTGGGTCTTCTACATATCAATGAATTTTTTTTTTGTTTTGTTAGAAGAGAGTACTGAAATGATGTTTGGTTAGCATTTATCTGTCAGACCAACCATCCTACTTAGTAATACATTTAGCGAATTTTTAAAATGTCACCAAATTGATAAAAATGTTTTCAAATCTATAAAAATATCTTGAAATTGATAAAATTGCGCTACATAAATGATATTAATTGTTTTTTGTTAGGGGATAGTATTGTGATGATATTTCGTCAATTTGTCGCAAAGTGGAACTGTCAGTTCTACAGTCCCACTTGGCGATAAATTTGGCGATTTTTTAAAATGTCGCTAATTTGACGAAACTGTCGCCAAATGTTCCATAGAAATATAACTATTTAGACGATATTTTTTCTACCAATTTATTTGAAGCAAATGATATCATGTCGCTTAGCAACGGATTTAAATCCAATGTGTTTATGCGGCAGACGATTTTTATTAAATCCTTTCCGATTTGAATAATGAAGATATGTATATAAAATAAATTTCATTGCCATTTCATTTTGGACTGCATAATATCAATTATACTCTTCAGGTTTAAGCATTATTATTATTGATATTTTCCGGAATTATTGATTCAGGGATTATTGATATTTTTAAGTTATTACGCCATTGTTTTATTGCGGCAAAAATTGCTGACACACGCATATCGTACGTTGTACGAGTAATCTTCTAGGAATGCACGGGTATATCTTCTAACCTACGAGAATATAAGTAGTACAGGTATATTGGCATATATTTTGACATATATTGGCGTATATATTGGAATCAAGAACAGTCTTCTGGTATGAAGATTAAGGGGATTAATTATATATTCAATTTATTACGTCGTCTGTTGTATTTTACCAAAAAACATTTGAGACTCATATTGCAATATGTGGGTAATCTTCTACTAATAATCGGACATTATAAGTAGTACGTGTATATCTTCCCATATAATTTTAGCACTTTAATTTTGACATATATTGGAATAAATGACTGTCTTCAGATTTAAAGATTACGGGTTTAATGGTATTTTCAATTTATACATGTAATCTACTAATACAGGTTATATTTTCTAATATTCGCGTATATAATTAGTACGGGTCCCATACAATTTTAACGCTTTTATTTTGCATATATTGATTCAATTCCATATTTTTTTTTATATTTGCTTACATAAGGGATCCAAGATGTTTTATTCTTCAGATATGTCCATGAAGATAATTTTATATAGCGAGAACAGAGATTCTTAAACTTCTTTTTAGAAGCATTATATTAAATATTTTAACAGAATATTTTGATTAAACATGTCATTTAGTATACTATAAGAATTTGGGCATGATTATGAATTTCAAGTTTCTTTATATTATATACTCCGTACGAAGAACGGGTATGCTGCTAGTATATAATATATATTGTATATATATATATATATATATATATATATATATAATATATATTGTATATATATATATATATATATATATATATATATAATATATATTGTATATATATATATATATATATATATATATATAATATATATTGTATATATATATATATATATATATATATATAATATATATTGTATATATATATATATATATATATATATATAATATATATTGTATATATATATATATATATATATATATATATATAATATATATTGTATATATATATATATATATATATATATATATAATATATATTGTATATATATATATATATATATATATATATAATATATATTGTATATATATATATATATATATATATATATATAATATATATTGTATATATATATATATATATATATATATATATATAATATATATTGTATATATATATATATATATATATATATATATATATATATAATATATATTGTATATATATATATATATATATATATATATATATAATATATATTGTATATATATATATATATATATATATATATATATATAATATATATTGTATATATATATATATATATATATATATATATATATATAATATATATTGTATATATATATATATATATATATATATATATAATATATATTGTATATATATATATATATATATATATATATATAATATATATTGTATATATATATATATATATATATATATATATAATATATATTGTATATATATATATATATATATATATATATATATATAATATATATTGTATATATATATATATATATATATATATATATGTATATATATATATATATATATATATATATATATTAATACCCAATGATAAATATTCATGTTCAGCCATTAAAATCTTTCTGAAAGAAAAAGCATCAATCTTAATGTTATTTGCAGCATAAATGTCTGAGGGCAGTTATAATAGACTGCGGATGCATTGAAATATCGTTACACAAGAAGAGACATCGTCATCAGATAAGCACCATTTGTGGATGCACGTTTGCCCAATTTCTCACATGAAAGAATTGCGCCATTTATAAAACGAATCTTAAATTCAAATTCTTAGCTTATAAAGTTTATGGGGAAGAAGAGAGTGTATTTCCTAGATCTACTATTACAATGATGTTGAAATCAGCAATAAATAAAATGTTATTTCCATACATGCATATTATAATGTATAAGGAAAGTATTGTGGCGGGAAGAAAATTATTAGTTAGAATTATTAGAAAATTATAATTATTAGTTTTCGACGGAAGAGTACGTTTTAAGCTTCTCTGAACTCGAATCGAACGTTTTTCAGTTGATGTATGTGTGTATGTACGTTAATGGGTGTGGATGCGAGTCTGTGGAAGTGATATCTCAAGACAGAATGGAGCGACTCGAAGAAAAGTTTGGTACGCTTGTTACAATAAATGTATAATGAAATCATATTAGTTTTAAATTCGGTAGAATGGTCGAAGTTCCCCTCCCCCCCCCCAAAAAAAAACACACAGAAAAACGCCGAATTTCGAGTGATTTTTTTTTTAAATTTCATTAAAAATGTAGTGCATTTAATAATGTTAAAGAATCATTTCTTACGTAATTTATATTTAGAAAATGAACAGCACCAATTCTAGAAGGCGCCAACTTTTTTTCTCTTCCGTTTTCGATATAAAGCATATTTTTAAATAAATTTATCGAAAAAGTTACATAAAATTGAACTGAGTGGTAATTGTCCTTTAAAAGTCGACAATAACGATAAATATGTCAAATATCGCCATATTGGCGAAAATAATACCAAAGTAGCAAAAATGACGCTTAATTAAAAACATTAACGTCAAAATTAATGAAAATTCAACACCTTGGAAAATGAAGTACAATTCCTTCAACAATTCTTGTCACTTTAGGAGAATCAATATTCTAAATTCAACACTAGTGCGATTCACTGCTTGTGAGATAGGTGTGTTGTGTTCTATTAGAAGGGTCTAAGGTGTTGTATATTTTTGTCTTGTAAAGGGTTATATAGTAATTATGTTCTGATAAAGAATCTTATATTGATTGAGAGAGGTTCGTGGCATGTGGATGCTGGTAATATTTCTAATTGACAAATTAGATTTGTGTGAAATATGATTTAATTTGACACTTCGAAATAGTTTTATACGTTGTCATCCAAAAAAGCACCAAATATGAATGTAAAATGCAACATCAAAAACATTGTGTCATGGATCTTGTATATACTTAGTTTACTGTAAAAGATGTTAAGCCATTGCATTAGTATATAGAGATAGGCATGTACTGCCCATATCAGATTTTTGTACTATAATAAATATAAATATTTTATATCCGATACAAATATAAATATCAGTATTTAAGGGAAGGTTTTATTAGATTCATCTGATTATTACAGATAGGAGTTAAACATGCAAATTTAGTAGAAAAATGTATATGAAATTTGAAAATTCCATTTGGCGATTATTTTTTACTATTGTACTTAAAATATTCAATACTAGAAAATATACCATGCGTTTTTCAGGATTTAAAGGAGTTAATTAATTAAATTCATTCATTCAATTTTTGAACACCTCACCGATGTGCATCGTTTGAGGATGGAAGTACTTCTGTAGAAAATTTCATTACTGCCTAACTCTTCGATGTTCTGTTACAGACGATATACACCGAAACACATATTGACAATTTGCCCGTAATGTCATTTCCGGAAAATCAACTTTGTCATTCCTTAAAGTATGCTTTTTGTTGTTCTGGGCTTTTTTTTCATTCTAGGAAACAAATAAGGATGTATGAACAAACCTCCTACACGCAATTTCTCTATATAACTTTCTCGAAGACATATATTCATATTTTTATCATATTTGTTAACGATCTTGATTGTATCTAATACGTTTATATCGTCCAAGATGGCTATGTAAATAACCGGGACGCCACATTGTGATGTAAGTGCAAATCGCCAATACACAGACATACAGACATTTTCTTTTATTATGTGAGACTCAGAATGAACATAAATATAAAGACTTAAATCTCCAAATTTATCTTCAAGCTACAGTACTTGACTTCTCTTTAAGTTATTGCAGATAAGAGCTCAGTATATACGAATTGTTGTAGATATTAACTAATTAATCACAGTGAACAAATATGAATGCCGTGTACACTGTGTTGCAACTCAGTAGTAAATTTGCAACATTTAGTCTGCTTCCTGGCCGCTCGAGTATTTCGAAGACCATAATTAAATTTTTTAATTAATGATGTGCTAGCCTGACCATACAGCCTTTGCAGACCTCGAAGTCCTAAACGCTTTCTGTACTTTTGAATGATTTCGTTACGAAATGAATGATGTAGTAAATGGTTTCTGTTAATATGGAAGGAATTTGAAAACCGTGTAAACATTGCAAAGGAATGTAGACGAAGTAGTCTTGAAAATATCGAATTGTAATTTATTTTGTACGAATGTTAACCGATAGATAAATATGTCGACTCAAACGTAGAACTGTGTGTTTTGCAGTTTATAATATGCGTTTATGAATAAACAGAACTGACTACGTATGATGAAAAGCTTTTCCACAAAATATAACTGATTTTTGACTAAACATATTTCTGAACTTGCTGCGATTCAACATTCAAAAGTAACATAGTAAATAATACATAAATACATATCTTTGACCAGCAAAAACAAATAATAAGTCAAATCTAAATAAAATTGAAAATCTGCCTGTCTGTTTGTCCCGTCATCACGAGAAAACGGCTGAACCTAATTTCATGAAATTTTGTGGGTAGCCTGGAAATGATTCCACTTAAAATTTAGTCCATGTTTGGAGTTTCTACGATCATTCGTTCTTGAGACATTAGTTAAAAACGAAATTTTCGTTAGTATCATCATCACGGGAAAACGGCTAAACCGAATTTGATGAAATTTTGTGGATAGCCTTGAAATAGCGTCCCATAAATTTATCCCAAGTTTCGAGTATCTAGAACCAGGAGTTGTCGAGATATTAATGAAAAACGAAACTTTTTCCTAGGAGTTCTACTCTCTAACTCCGTGGTTTATTCAAACGAAAAGCTTGAAAATCGCTTGAAAGTGAATTAAAACTCTATCTCTGAGTTTAATGGGAGATGTTTTGCGCCAATTAGTCACTGTCTGGAAACATGAATTGTTTGAAACATGATTTAAATGGGAAATCTATCTGCATGGTTTATTTCTCACAAGCTTTTACTGAACAATGAAAAGTATAAAGAAATCAAAATGTTTATTTAATTTCGCAGTTTATGAGGAAGATTCTATCTTATATCATGTTGCTCAGATACGCAATTAAATTAAATCTGTCTGTTAATTTTAATTATTATTTTTTCGATTTGAATAATAAAGAAATGGATATAAAATATATTTAAGAAAGAACGATTTGATTTTTCTTATAGCATTTTTGAATGGATAATATCAATTACGGTCTTCAGGTTTGAACGTCATTATTATTGATATTTTCGATATTATTGATTCACAGGGATTATTGATATTTTCAAGTCATTATGCAATTGTTTTATTATGACAAAAATTGTTTAAACTCATATACTGTACGTTGTACGAGTAATGTTCTACAAATACACGGGTATATATTCTAATCTACGAGAATATAAGTAGTACAGGTATATTGGCATATGTTTTGATATATATTGGCATATATTGGAATCAATTACGACCTTCTGGTATAAAGAGTATGGGGATTATTGATATTTTCAATTTATTACGTCATCTCTTTTATTTTGGCAAAGATTTTTGAGACTCATATTGTAATACGGGTAATCTTCTACTAACACACTGGCATATTTTCTAATCTGCGACAATATAAGTAGTACGGAGTTGCATATATTGATTCAATGCTTTTTTTTTATATATTTGCTTACAAAAGGGGCCAGGGTGTTTTATTCTTCAGATCTGTGCGTGAAAATAATTTTGCATAGTGAGAACAGATATTCTTAAACTTCTCTTTAGGAGCAATAAATTTAATATTTTAAGAGAATTTGCACATGATTGCGAATTATAAGTTTCTTTATATTATATACTCCGTACGAAGAACGGGTATGCTGCTAGTGTATAATATATGCCTATGAATAAACAGAACTGATTACATATATGGTTGAAAGCTTTTTAGCAAAATTGAACTTTGGCAAATGTTCCATCTATATATATGTAATTGAAAATCTGTCTGTCTGTTTATCTCGTCATCACGGGAGAACGGCTGAACAGAATTTGATGAAATTTTGTGGGTAGCCTGAAAAGAGTTTCACTCAAAATTTAGTCTATGTTTGGAGTTTCTACGATCAGTGGTTCTCGAGTTATTAGAAAAAACGAAATTTTCGTTTGTCTCACCATCACGGGAGAACGGCTTAACCGAATTTGTTGAAATTTTGTGGATCGCCTTGAAATAGCCCCCCATAAATTTGGTCCAAGTTTCGAGTATCTAATACCAGGGGTTGTCGAATTCTCAAGAATCAAGCACTTCCATGATATTCGATATGCTTAATTCAAACACCAATAAAAATAATTATATTTTATTTTTAGATTGAACTATTTAATAACGCTCTAATTTTTAATATTCATCAATTTAGAATATTTCTTTTTCATTTTTATAAAAAATCATATAAGAAAAGTCACTTTGATATTTTTTGCAGGGGGTGGAAGGGCTTTGTATAGTTTTTTGCTCAAAAAAACTGAAAACACATTGTAAAAACAATGCGGCGTTACAATGCGATTTTCTTTAGAATCTGCTTTCGCCATTTTTATCAGAAAAGTATCAAACAAACAAACCTTAACAAAACAATTTTATTTTACACTTTCTGGAAAAGATATTACGAACACCTGGTTAATACTTCGTAATCTTACGCTACCACAATTGGTAAATTCAATTCACTAGCGATTATCGCCACATTGTTTTTGGACACATTTAAGAGACAAATATCCTTCAACATACTGCAGTAATATAATAACATTGGTTTCCCGATGTTTTGAAGAACTTCTGCTAAATGCCGTTTATTTCTTTAATTAAATATCATTTTGCGATCCAGAGTTCGGTATAAGAATGTTTTCCTAGTTCATTTCTCTTCTATTCTTTATATTCACATGGAAGGTTGTGATTTTTGCTTTCCTTACAGTATAGCATATGCAAAGGGAAATTATTGTGATAAAGTACGGTACCACATTCTCAGATTTTGATAGATCTAAACTTTCGGACAACCTTGAATACTTATCACCAATTTCCTCAAGGATGACCTTATGTATGTATGTATGTCTGAGTCAACTCTCTGACAAATTAAAAAATCTGATGTGGGCAGCACATGACTTTCCCTGCAGACTCAAATTCATTTTTTCTTTATTTCTTTCATAAATCATTAAATTGAGTTTAATTGCACAAAATAACACTAAATTTGCATTTTTAATTCAATTTCTGTTTTTATTTGCAATTGGACATTTTCCAAAAGTGGCATAACTAAATGTGAAAAATCTCAAATATCTCGAGAACGGTTAGTGCTAAAGTAATAGCGTTGTTCTTATTATTTTCCTCATCAAAAATTACGTATAAAACAAACATTTAATTGATATATTTGAACATACGTAACTTTGTTTTAGATTTTGGCGATTTTTGCTGGGCCATTTCGTAAAAAAAAAACAGATAGTTCTTTTCCTAATAATACCGAAATCTAATCAGCACCAGAGTATCCCACAAGTAACTTATCTGTCAAATTTTGTGAAATGTGGTCAATTAGTATTTTAGATAGATTGGATATATGACATTTTTGCGGGCCATTTCGTAAAAAAGGGCAGGTTGTTCTTTTCCGATTAATACCAATATCTAATCAGCACCAGAGTGTCATACAAGTAACTTATCTACCACATTTTGTGAAATTTGGTCAATTAGTATTTTAGCTAGAGTGGATATATGAAATTTTTACAGGCCATTTCGCAAAAAAAGGCGGGTTTTGTTTTTCCGAATCGTGCTAAAAACTAATCAGCACCAGGGTCATATCCAACTGACTTACCTACCAAATTTTATGAAATTCGGTACATAAGTTTTTGAGTTAGAGTGTATACATACATTACACAGACACACAGACGTCACACTAAAAATAGTTTTTTCGTATTCTAGAGGTCTCGAAACGTGTAGATTCGTCGAAAACTCGAGTTGTGATTTTCCACATGATTTCAATACTTTCCCTATACACTACCACGTATTGCAGGAAAAGTAAAAATGGAGTGGAATTTGGAACGACTATTTTTGTTGACAAACGTTAGACACTTGTTGATTTTCGGGGTAAACATACCAAAGAAAAGTCATCTATTTTTCGAAAACATATTTCAAAAATCGAAAAACTTTATAAAAGTATCATTATATTTTAAAATGCTACAAATGGCTACTGTAACTCTTGCTACAAATGGCTACTATTGCCCTTTATTTTTAATCTAAAGTTGAAAAAATCATGAAAATTAAAATATACCCACTATTATCAATTGAGTACATTTCTTTTATTTTGTACCTACAATTACAGCCAAAAATGAAAGGATGCCATTGGTTATACTTATCACTAGTCATTCTCCAGATATTGGATATTCTACTTTCCATATGTAACAAGATATCACTGGAACAAATTGAGCACATCGTGTCAACTTTGGCGCAATTACTACATTCATTGATTACTCCAAACAATAAGCGTTAGGGGACTACGGATTTTCGGGAAGACCGATACAACAAAGTTTCGAACACTTTTCTCGAAAATCATAAAATCGTTTTAAAAATGATTATACTAAAATTGTATAGCTATTTTATATGTAATGATTTTCTAGGAAGCAAATGGCCTAATTTACAAAACGATAACACAAAATATTGCTAGTTTTTTGTAATTTTGTATCTGAAAAATATTTAAATTTGGTCACTATAAAGCGCGTGAATGGTTTTTAAGTATTTTTAATCAGTAGTAAATCAGTATCATTGTTCAGTAGTTATCAAGAGCTACTAGCGAGATATTTTAAATTTCACTATCTCGTGAAGAGAGTAATATCTCTTGAAATTATCAAGTGCATTATATTAAATGTGGCATGCTTTTTTATATAAAACATTGGATATATTTTCAACGAGATTTAAGAAACTTCTAATTTTGTAAGTAACAAAAAATACTTTTTCATAGGTAACAACAAAAAGATTTCTAACAAGATTTAAGAAAGCTCTAATTTGTATTGTTTTCCAATAATATCTGTTGTAGTTGTTGCTTATAACCTCCTGTTTCGGTGGAACTACAAACAGGACCAGTGATGCCAGAAGACGGACAAAGAATGACACAAGACAAGATCACAAAGTTTATAAACACAAACAACATCACTGAAGAAGGTCAACGGGGGTGCAGCTTCTCATTTAGCGAGAACTCAGAGGGCGGAAGACTGTCTTCATCCTCAAGAAAACAACCATACCTTACTCGGGATTCGAACCCAAGCCCACTAGAAATCAGTCGGAGACGCTATCCACTTCACCGCCTGGGCGGCCCAATAATATCTAAATTGGTTAATCTTTAGTGATAGTTATGTGTTGGACAGATCCAATGTTTTCTGTCCCTGTGAGTTTAATAGATGTTGTAGTAAATCCATCTTCGGACAAGAAATACTATTTTCTTTATATCGAACTCTGTTATATTGAAAATTGACTAGAATATACACACCATTTTGTAATCGCCTACTTTAAGTTTCTGACATTCATAACATTAAAAGTATTCAGTAATCGCAGTTTTTCTCTCGAAAAGTTTTCCGTTTCTTCAAAGAAAGCAACTGAATTTTTTCAAAATCTCCGTCGCAATAAAAAAAATCTGAAATACATTTTTTACCTAGATTTTGTCTAGACCCTGCAGTTGCATGGACAGTATAATTATCTACTAAATTGCAATATAAATTGTAATGTGTATTTTTATGTGCATTTGTGAATCTTATTAGTAATTAAAATATGTTGTTTTATGTTGACAAATTTAATACTTTGATAAGATTATAATTTACTCATAGATTTCCCTCTCTTTTTAGGTAAGTGTACGGAATATACCTAACATAAGTTCTTAGAGATAGAGCAGCAACAGTTTCATAAATTCGTTGTAAGTACTACTTAAAAATTTACATTGATACGTTGTGCATGATAAGCTTTAAGAGTAATAAAGCAATAAAATTATATTTTTAAAACAATCATATTTTTATGTTATGAAAGTAACATATTTTTCAGTCAAAAAGCTCATATTTATAAATATTTAGTTTTGAATAAATTATGCATTTGCTTCATATATGAACATATGTAAATAAATAAGCGTGATGCATCGTTTAAAATAACTTTATAAACAGAATCCTTAACTATTAGGATTAAAATTGTTTGCGAAAGACATATATATGTAAATATAGCTTCAATTAAGAAATATACATAAATTAATAATAACTTTCTTAGTAAAATTTGTGTGAAAACATGAACTCATGGGTTATGCATGTCATGAAAAAACGTGACTAATTTCACCCTTAAGTATTTTTAAGGATAATGTATAGCGCAGTGTGTTATCTCAGTTTTTACATTTCCATTTTTTACATTTTTCTTATACATAGAAATCAAAACTTCTCTTCACCATTCACAACTTTCATTTTTTGGCTAATTATAAAAACATTACATAAGATGTGCATGAGTGGACAATAATTAACTTTTATTTTTAAAAACAGTAAAAAAATGGAACAATTTGCCTCGGCTGCAGGCAGTTGTCACAATTCTTTGGATTAGATGTTCTGTATATTTTTATAGAGTTCTTCACGTTGTTATATGTTTTGCATAAGTTGTATTTGCTTCGCGTATAAATTGTGAAACTTGTTGTAGGAGGCATTAAAACAAGCTTATTCCGTTATAAATACTAAAATACAAGAAAAAGTAATAAATAAATATATATACGACATGAAAATATATATAACAAGGAACGGTAAAGTCCAATTTACGCCCCCAGCTACTGTAGTTATATTAATCAGGCATCTATTGAATCATCACTGTCACAGCAGTGACACACACAGAGCTAGTTTACACCTGTAGTGCAGTGTTCTTGAGCGCAATACTTTCACCCCTGACTCATGATCCATACTTTTCTCAAAAGGCTATTGGAATAAGGTGCTACACAGACCAGACGATAGAGATCTTTATGATTCTCTTTTGATCTTTATGATTCTTTATGATTAGCGAACACCTTGAGTACTATTCTTCTTCCATTCACTCACATCCTGTCACAGGAGAGTACATAAGAAAAACTGTTTCAAGTTTTTGGCTATTATTTTGCTTGATTTTCTTACTAGCAGCTGTCTGTGGAAATGGACTCAACTGGTCAGGAGTCAACTTAACATGTAATAATTAACTCCCCGTAAAATGATACATTCCCGCTATTATTGACTAAACATTTTTTATGTGAACTTGCTGGGATTCAATATTCAAAAGCTCCTTTGATAACAGGAATTACGAACGTGCGTGCACGCCATATAGCGGCTGAGAAATAACAGTTGTGATGTGCCCATGGGATAATTAGCCCCGCTCTGCCTTATATATGTATTTGTGTGCTTGTATTAATTATCATTTGTAAACAGTTGGGATTTCTTTTATACACTATGAACAAAATGTGTATTTAAAATACATATAGTATGGAAATGTGATTTTTGAGATTTTAGAAGTATATTTCATGAGATGTGTTTCACTAAAAAAAAGAAGGAAAACAAGCAGAAGTATAAAAATTTGTTGATCGGATTTTATATTTTACTTTCCCTTCAGTACATGGTAATGTATAGGGAAAGTACTGGAATCGTGACAAAAATTGGGCGGATCTACACGTTTTAGGACCTCTAGAACACGAAAAAACTATTTTTAGCCTGACGTGTCTGTCTGTCTGTCTGTCTGTACAATGTATGTATCTACTCTAACTCAAAAAGTAATTAACCTAATTTCATAAAATTTTATAGATAACTCACTTGTGAGTGATCCTGGTGCTGATTAGATTTTGGTGCAAAGACCAGCCCGATTACTCTAGGACTAGCAGTTCTTGAGATATTTTAGTTTTTTTCGCATTTTCACTACACCACCTTTGAAAATAAGTCCATTTGCCAAATGAAAACGAAAATTGAATTAAAAGTGCAAATTCAGTGTAATGTAAAATAATTATGGCTGTTATTTTGTGCAATTAAACTCAATTTAATGAATTATTGAAGAAATAAAACGATAGTAAATAATGAAGCTGCAGGGAAAATCATGTGATACCCACATCAGATTTTTTTTTAGTTTAGTAAAGATTTTTGTATGCATATACATCAAAATTTAACGCAATTGTGAAAGTTATGATTACATTTATAAGGGAAATCTACAGATACGTACATTATTAGGGTTTCTTATGAATCTGCAATTCAAATTCACTTTTCTCATCTAAAATTGAGTTTTTCTGTATTCAAAAATTAAGAAAAGCAAGGCTATATGATATAGCGAAATATTTCCTAAAGTAAAATCCTAAGTAGCAATATTTTTTTTTCAAATTAAGCGTAGCACACACTCACAACTATAACAAAAGTGTAATCTATGACTCTTATCAACCACTGTTACACCAAAGGATAAATTTTACACTATAGAAAAAAAAATCTGATTTGAGCAGAACATGACTCTCCCTGCAGATTCAAATTCATTTTGTCATTTTTTATTTCATTGTGTACTAAATTGAGATTAACTGCTGAAAATAATACGGTTACGTTTCGGATATTACATCCAATTTACCTTTTCATTGCATCTTTGTTAAATTTGGCAACTTAATTCACTTTACATTCTTCAGAACCTCAAATTAAAAAAAAATATATATATATATATATATATATATATATATATATATATTTCCTTACATCCTACAGTCATGGGGTTAGTCTCATTCGCTTGGTTGTCAAAATTTACCTGAAGAACATGTACTTAATCCCTAAATTTCAACATATACATACATATTCATTTTAGTCATTTATTTCAGATTTTCGATATCTTTGCGGGCATTTCGCGAAAATGAGTCTTTTATACTTTTCTTAATCATATCAAAATCTAATCAGCATCAGTGTAAGCATCAGTGGACTTAACTACAAAGTCTTCAGAAAAGTTTTATTACATAGCTTTTTAACTAGAGTGAAAATCGTCTTCATTTCCTCAAAATTAAACATTTAAATAATATTTCGAAAATGGTTCATTTTAGAGTAATGGGGTGGATCTTATTCTTTTTATCGTCTAAAATTACGTATAAAACAAGCATTTAATTGATATATTTGTGCATATGTAGTCTTTTATTTTAGATTTTAACGACTTTTGTCGGCCATTTCTCTAAAAACGGTAAGTTACTTTTTTCGAATCGTACCAAAATCTAATCAGCACCAGGGTAACCCACAAGTGACTTATCTACCAAATTTTGCAAAATTTGACCACAGGCAATTTTTGCGGGGGGTCATGCCGCAAAAAACAAGCGGTTTTTTTTTTCGAATCGTACCAAAAACTAATCAGCACCAGGGCCACACACAAGTAACTTACCTACCAAATTTTATGAAATTCGGTCCAATAGTTTTTGGGTTAGAGTGGACACATACAATGCACAGACAGACAGACAGACACACAGACGTCGCGCTAAAAATAGTGTTTTCGTGTTCTAGAGGTCCCGAAACGTGTAGATCCGTCGAAAACTCGAGTTATGATTTTCGACATGATTCCTATACTTTCTCTATACATTACCATGTACTGCTGGGAAAGTAAAAATGCGGTCATCTATTCTTTTCAGCTCCTAAGAGATATTGTTGGATCAGCCAAAATAATAGTTTTTCGTGACTGCGACTACACGATTATTATATTTTGATTTTTCTTCATGTCTGCCGTCAGAAAGCGCAAGAAAAATTTAGCCACATATATTTTTACATTGATTTGTAATTTATTAGTTGATTCCACCCCGGTGACCTTTCTTTTCAAAAAGGAACTCCGAATTCGGACACTGGAAGTTTATCATCGATATTTCTTTATTTATTTGATATGTATGTCAATAATCGCTAGCTTTCTATTGGCAAATGGCATTTCTTTGTGTACAAAGGGAACAGTTAATTGAGAATTAAGGAATTTCGGTTTATGTTCGTTTGAAAGTTTTACCTTTTTTACGGTAAATTTTGAATTCCAACGTAAATGGACTATCATCGCAGAATTCGAATAAAATTTCTCCGACGATTATTTCATTATGGTATAAAATTGTTTTTAAAGTGCAGCGATAAAGCTATAATTCTAAAATTTGACCCCGCATATAAAATATACTGCATGGCTTATTTATAAACAGTTGCCATAAAATTTCTACAGAACTTTCTAGGAAATTTTTAGAGGAAATAAAATTTCTAAAGACTTTCTAAGCGAAACGCATACATTTATTTTTACTTTTCCTGCAATACAAGGGGAGTTGCCTCTAATGAGACCTCTAAAACACGAAAAAATCTATTTTTAGCGTGGCGCCTGTGTGTGTGTCTGTCTGTGCAATTTATGTATCCACTCTAACTGAAAAACTAATTGTTCAAATTTCATAAAATTTGGTAGGTGAGTCACTTATGGGGGACCCTGGTGCTGATTAGATTTGGCATGATTCGGGGTAAATGAATCTGCCTTTTTTTTTTGCAAAATGGCCCGAACAATTTGTATGCATCTACTCTAGTTAAAAAAATAATTTGCCAAATTTCACAAAATTTAGAATATAAATCACTTGTATATTACCTTGGTGCTAATTAGATTTTGGTATGATTCTGGAGAAAGGAACCTACTTTTTTTCCAAAATGGCCCGCAAAGATAGTGAAAATCTGAAATAAATGACTAAAATTGTTGAAATATATTACTTAAGTACTTGTTATTCAGGTAAATGTTAACAACTAAAAGAATAAGATGGACCCCATGACTGTAGGATGAACCGTTCTAAAGATATTGTAGTTTTTGGAATTTTGAGGATCTGAAGAATTTAAAGTGAATTAAGTTGCCAAATGAAACGAAAATGCAATAAAAAGGCAAATTGGATATAATATCTAAAAAGTATCCGTGTCATTTTCTGAAATTAAACTAAATTTAATGCATAATGAAATAAAAAATTGCAAAATGAATTTAAATCTGCACTGAAAGCTATGTGCTGCTCACATCAAATTTTTTGCATTCACCTCTACGCAATATACGCAGTATACCATGTAGATTGTATCCAAATCACGTGAGCAGTTTTTTAGATTACGAGGGGTCACTTATTTTAACGAAATATCGTTTTATAGTTAAAGTATGTGTATTGTCCGGATTTTTTTTTCTACGTTCACATCTAGAAAATATGCACAGTATAACACCCAATTTTGATCCGAATCGCATCAGGGCTTTTTGTGAGATTATAAAGAGCCAACGATTTTGATAACATTTCGTTCTATAGCTTATATATTTTCGGAATATTTTTTCTGTTTTCCCATTTACATGATATATAAAATATGTCACCCAAATTTTGTCCAAATCGATTTAGTCGTTTTTGAGATTACAAAGGAAAGACGATTTGACAACAGACCGACAAAAGTCAATTCTGGTATCGCCGGGCCCCACCGAAGTATTTATGGTGATTAAATCACGTCCTTGAATTGAGTTTAATTGCACAAAATAAAATGCAAAATTATTTCAAATTACACTGCATTTGCAGTTTTGTTTTATTTCAATTTTCGTTCTTCTTTAGGGGCTGGACATATTTTCAAAGACGACGTGGCAAGCACAAGAAAAAAATAAAATATCTCAAGAACAGTTAGTCTTAAAGTTATGGCGTGGGTCTTATTTTTTGTCTTCAAAAATTACGTATGAAACAAGTATTTAATTGATACATTTGAGCATACCTAGTTTTTTATTTTAGATTTTGGCACTTTTTGCTGGCCAAAAAGGCGGATTTCTTTCCCAATCGTACCAAAATCTAATCAGCGCCAGAGCATCTCACAAATGACTTATCTACCAAACTTTGTGAAATATAGTCAATTAGTTTTTAAAATAGAGTGGATACATACTTTTTGTGAGCCATTTCGCTAAAACGCAGGGTCTTTCTTTTTGAATAGTGTAAAAATTTAATCAGAACCAGCATGACCCACAAGTGATTTATCTACCATATTTTATGAAATTTGGTCAATTAAGTTTTCAGCTATAGTGACCACATACAGTAGACAAGCACACATACCCGTCACGCCAAAAATAGTTTTCTTGGGTTCTAGTGCATTTGAAACGTGTAGTTTCGAGTAAAATTCGAGTTGCGATTTTTGACAAGATTCCAATATGTTCCTTATACATGCCCATGTATTGTAGGGAAAGTAAAAAGTAATATAAGAACGATATACATCTCATTTCTTAGTGACTTGTTTATGCATTTCTTCCATAGAATCGCATTTTAAAAGACTATCCTATTACATCTCGTTTTGATTTTCATTCTTATGCTGCACACAGAGACGAATCTATAATAGAAAAAATAAAACGGACATCGCTCCCCCCCCCCTTTCTCAAGGGGCTCCATGTTTCATCAAACCAATTTTCATTTTTCACAAATGTTAGCATTTGTGTGGTTCATTAATTATGTGCTCATATAAATAAAAGTATTTACCGTTTGATTGAATGTTACTTTTTTGCAATTTATACAAAGAAACAGTTATTCTTAAACAGTTTTGAGTTATTGAATATTATTATTATTATTTATTATAATATTATAATATAATATTATAATATTATTATAATATTATTATTATTTATTGAAACAGTTCATTGAGTTATTTCATAATGTGTTTAATCTAAAGTTTTATGGTGCAATATGAACATTATGATATCATTTTTTATCTTGACGGGATTCAAAAATAATTAAATATAAGGAGAAACATCTGCCTTCCATGCAGATCTCCAGTGTGAGTTGCGTTGTTATTTTGTTGTTTCATTTATCATTGCTTCTTATGGAGTACAATAATCTATATAAATAAAATTGAAAATCCATCTTTTTCTCATCATCACGGGAGAAGCGAATTTCATGAAACCTTTATGGGTACCCTTTATATGATCTCACTTTAGGTGTTTGTCTGCCCTTTTGTCTGTCTGTCTGTCTGTCTTCATGTCCTGACTATTTTCTCACCTTGAGCGTGACCCACTTGTTATACAAGCTTCTAAACAAAAAAGACCCGATCGTTATTTGAGTCTTCAAACTAACTTGACCTAATAGTTTTTTATTCCTCTCTACAATAAACAATTACTCCTCTCTTCTATAAATTTAAAATTCGATAATGTGGCCTGAACATTGTTTTTGCCTCTATTTCTAAACTTATGGAAGCGTCATAAATCATCGAAATGAAAGATAAATCCTCTAATCTGCATATAATATAAAACGTATTAAAATTTTTATTTCTTTCACTTGAGTTTTTCAATTACTACTATATATTTTCGTGTATTTTCTTTTCTTTTCTGCAACGACAATATTTTAATTATTTGTTTTTTACTGATTGGCAATGTTTCATTTGTTATTATCAGCAGCTTCAGTCAGAACATTCGAAGCATAAAATAGTGCATTTTAAGTAATTATAGAATTATTTTGTTTTCATAGTTTTAGATTGTATTTTAATGACATAATATATTTCATTTAATAAGCATTTTAAATTTAAAATTCATATTTTAATAGAATTGCGAATATTTATTATACTTGAATTAATGGATATAATATTTCATATACTTTAATTCATATACTTGAATTAATGGAAATTTCGCAAGACTAAGTTCATCTTTAAATTATGATGTAGTTTGAGTTATTCTGGTTTTTATACACTTCTGAAGTGACATTTTTTTTCTGTATGAGCGCGTCCCTCCATTTTCCCTGTCTTGTACCTCAATAACTGTAGCACACCGTTTTTCGATTCACACTTTAGTTTGATTTGAAACGGTTCCTGAAGCAAGCTCAGGGAGCGTTAGTGAGTGAAGTTTAAAGCATCCATACTCAAGAAGTGAGTTAAGGTGGTTAGCGAGGAGTAGGGTGCGGGTCCCCCTACTAATTGTAACTAAAGCTGAATATAAACAAACAAAATATATCATTTTCGTTTGGTGAAATATATATATATGTATGACAGTATTAGTTTAATACTTTTTATATCACGTTTTGATTTTATAACAGATAATACTAATCATTTTTAATAGTTTACACTGCAGATAATTTACACTGCAATTCATCACTTTTCGAAATGATCAGGTATAAAAACACTTTCTCAAAAGAAATAAATAAAGATAATCAGTCCACAAATGAGGTACAGACTTGCTGGTATTCTAACTAAAAGCCGTCGGAAAAGCCTTCAGCGACATGCGAATTGGATGACAGGAGAAACTATCGCATTCCTCTGAATTTAGACCAGGAAGCTGGAAGGACCTACAGTTAGAGGAATGCCATAGTATCCCCTATAGTATTCGTAGGGCGTCAAGATGCTATCTGAAAATTTCGAGCCAATCAGTTGTCAGTTGTTTATTTTTGGAATGATTGCTTCTTGTTAGTTCTTGTTTCTTTTTAAGACAGTTTATGAAAAATTAAACATTTAGAACCTTTCTTTAATAACATATTAGCAATTTCTGTTGAATTTGTTTTAAAAGGTATAAAACAATGTATAAAATCACAAGATATCGGGAAATACCTAATCGTATAAAAATGATTATAAGATGATCAATATTTACCAGATATAAGAATCATTCGTTAATAACAGCATAAAAAATTTATTAAAGTTTTAAAATCACAGAACAGACAGAGTTCTTACTTTTGCGTATACGAGTGCTCTCTGTCTCTTTCTTCTGATGAAGAAGGCTGTTTTATGACTTTGAAACTGATTTATACCTTTAATCAATTTTTTGAGCTATTATCAAACAAGTATTTTGATTACAAATTAACTTCGACAGTCCTTTAAGCGAATATTTATTTAAACATTATATATTAGTTTTTGTTCAGTTTTTAGATTTTTAGAGAAAATTATTGTAAAGAACGGCCTATTGAGATTTGTCCGCATATTTCTGGATTCTTATGTTTTTTAGAAATTAGTATCAAGAGGGCTATTAGATAACAAAGCTATTAAGAGAGCTAATAATGTGATACAAACTAAGAAATCTAATAATTGTCTAGCGTGTTTGTGTTTTCCCAGAAGCCCCCCAAGGGTGGACAAAATTAGAAACACATTTTTAGATTGTATTGAGATTTTACAGTTTTGTTTCATTTTAGTGAGAATATAATATATTTGTTTTATCTGATGCGCTGCCAACTCAAAAAATCTGATGTAGACAGCACATGGTTTTCCCAACATAATGTAAGTACTTTACTTCATTCAATGGGGAATAATGATGGACAAGAACCACGACACAATGATTTTAACGTTGAAATGTACACTGACATTGGGCGTTTTTCTAGATGACAACATGTAAAACTATTTTGAAATGCCAAATTGACTTATATTTCGCGCAAATACAACTTAGCAATTGGGAATATTGCTAACATATGCTAAGCAATATACTCCATTATATTAAAATATTAATTAAAATTTCAGTAATTTTGCGTCCTTTTCGTAACTAAAGCCTCATTTTTGCGAGTTTGGCGAAATTTCTGTCAGTTTGGCTACATATTAAAAAATCATCACGTTGGTGATATTTCGCCAAATTAGTCGCCAAATGTTACATATTTGATGATACTTACTATTGTGTAGTTTTACGTATTCCTTTAGATGCATTTATTTGAAAAATATGCAATATCTCAGGAACGGTTCAAGCAAGCATTCTAAAGTTTGTGCCATTTGTTTTAGGCTAAAAAATACGTTATGAAATGATTATTTATTTAACATTATGGAATTTATTTTTTAAGATTTTTTCAAAAATTCACTCAAAAATTGGGAGGGAGGGTAGTCTTCTGAATGTTCAATCACGTTTACAATAAATGGTGTTCCATTATTCGCGGATCGTAATACGTAATTGTACTAAATTACGTTTGAAATGCTCCATTTGTTCGTGAGATACCGCATTCCCTCCCCCCCCTACACACACTAACAGAACAAATACACACACACACACTAATACACACACATGTACAAAGATATCACCTCAAAAAACTTTAGATTTGAGTTCAAGGATGCTTAAAACGTACTCTCATCGAAACTGGAATTCGAATTTTCGACCCCGCACAATATTTTCCTATACATTATACATACTATGTATGTAGGGAAAGTAAAAATAAATGAGGTATGTTTACCGACTTTAGGCTAATATTAAACCCCTCCTATATACTAAAATATGACTTCAAGAAAAAAAATTCAAGACAAAAGTGCAATTTATTATAATAAACAATTTAAATCGCAACAATTAAATCCTCATGTGGGGCAAAAATTAGCGAGAATTCTACATCCATTTTCAAATCCACCATGAATCGCAAAATAAATAAATCTCATTTAATCAGTAACTCATCTTGATAACCAGATTACATTATTTTGTTCCTCCGTCTGTATTCAATGAAAATACTTTTGAAATGTTATTAGTTCTTTGGTCGTGAGACAAGCGCTCTCCGACCACGGTTGCGATTTACAGTTGGCACGTTAACAAATGGCAAACGTTGGGTCGAGGGCGCAGAAAAATCAATAAACTTCCGGTGGTTATAGCCAGAAACTACGCTCCGAGAACGATTACGGAATACTTTGTTTGCTACAATAAATCTATGAAAAGTGGAAATATTTTAATGTGACAAGTCGCCCTCGTGGTCTATACCTGAAGGTATACATTTTCATTGGCTGCTATGTTAAATACCAGTTTTCGGCCACTCAGCCACGACAGAGCACTTGAAATTACATAGTGGGATCAATATATGTCAATATAAAATCGTAATTTAATTTCTAATGCAGATTACATTACTTAACTGCCTAGAAATGAAGAATTTGTTGAATGATTTTTGTGACAGAGAAAATTAATCCGCTGTAAGTCAAATACAAAATAGGAAACTACGAAATAAAATGCAATATACCATTTTAGCTGTATATAGTTTTAAAAACAAGTTTTTCATTTTTATGTCTTCAATTAAATAGTGTAAAGGGCCTATCTTTTTAGAACGTTAACTTTTAAAAAAAGATCGAACTCGAAATATTTAATCCTGCTGAAAGGCAAAACACAAAATCACACTAACTGACTGTGATGTTTACAGAAATCAAGTTAAATTCTACATAAACTTTTATTAACTTAAATGCAGTTGTCTTGCCTGAATAACATAACCTCAAAATTACTACTGGTAATATAAACAACACACACCAACTACACTAAAATACAACTACGATACAGGAGGTTTAAAATGGAACCTATCTTGATAGCTCACCCCAAGTTAAACCTAATGCAAAATGATCGTAATTACTAACAAGCCAGTTGCCTAATTCCACAAGCATACTTATTGTTCTTTCTATGGTACAGCCAACACTCTTTAAGCAGAGCTTGAATTGCCGAAACGAACCCAAAATCTGGTTCCGTCACTTTTGGAATCCATTTGTAAACGAGCGATGAAATTCGGTGCTGCGCTAATAAACTGTTAGTTTACAGGTAACATAAATGAGGGAAATAATAATAAATAGTTTATTGTGACGTTCCAATAGGCAAAAATTACTAAAAATAAATCTCTTGCAACTACTGTTTTAATAATAGTTGAAATATGCTGTAAATTTGAAAATTTAAAAGTTGTAGCATCGTAGAACGTAGAGACAAGAAAAATATGATATCACATTTTATAGAAATTATTCTGTTTGTTAGGATCTATAGCCTTGGAATTTGTGCCTTTTGTTTGACACCACTGAAACTGAAAAGGAAGAATTCTAAACTGGTCTATGACGCGTAGACTAACATTAATTCAAATTCTTGACATGTTTGTTTCTTTATAGGAGTCCTACTAAAATTTTATTAGAGTACTAGTAATATAATAAGAAATTAAAAAGCTATGCTATCTATGCCTGTCGTAGTATTTTCTGTACAAATATACAAATTTCGATAATTTTAAAAACAGCGGTATGAATGAGAGCTTTCTTATATCTATATTTGGCTGAAAATAAGTACAGCTTTTATTGTTACCGATTAAAGTAATCATGCCAAATATCACTAAACAATCTGAGATGTAAAAAGGGAGGAAGAGCAAAATTTCGTAGTTCAACTACCGCTCTCGCATGAACAAAGAAATCTGAAAAAATTAATAAACAGGAAAATAAACGCACCAGGGTAACCTGCAAGTGATTTGACTACCAAATTTCATGAAATTTCATCCATTAATTTTTTTAAGTTAGAGTAGATGCATACATTACACACACAAGCAGACAGACATACATATGTTACACTAAAAATAATTTTGCCGTGTTCTAGAGTGCCTAAAACGCCCTCAACTTTTAACCTCATTCATATATTTTCACTATCTGCACTCCAGAAAAAAGTAAAAATGAAAACCGAATAAACTGAAAACCTTCACAAATTCTCAATTAAAAAATGCACCACAAATACCGCGCAAGAAACGATTCTGTTACTTCCGAAACACTAAAAATATAGTTCTTTTTATTGCATTTTTGCATTTAATTCTTCTACTTTTTCTGTTAAGATTTTCAAATATTTTAGATACAGAAAACAGATTCTGTTGCAAAAACTTTATTCCAAAAGACTTTCTCTCCCCTCCGCTTCCTCTGATCCTTTAGACTTCCACCAACTTCGGTTAAACTGCCCATTAAACGCGGGTTCGTATCAGCTGTTGAGACATTAAATCTGGTCAAGGTAGTTCTGTCATCGTCTTCAAAGCAGCTCTTCTCAAATATTGACCGCTTCGAGAAGACGCGGTTGCGGTATCTTTCAATAATATACTTTGTAACATTTTTATTTCGGACATTTTATTTCTGCCAAAGGTAAATAAATAACTTACATTTTTGTGCGCTTGGTATGTTATAAATAGAAATGATAAATGAACGTTGAAATTGCTTTTTGCTATTTACTGGAAAGTTAAAAATCTGGTAATTATTTCAACATGCGGAATATATAGGAAATCAATGTGTGGAATAGTAGGAAATCAACATGCGGAATGTGTAGCAATAATGTAGGAAATCGCTTTAATCATAAGTAGAAAAAAAATCTGATGTGGGCAGCATATATCTTTCTCTAGATAATGCATTGAATTTACTTATTCCACAACGAAATGATAATGTGCAATATCCACGGCACAATGTTTTTAACGTCCAATCGTACAATCCTTTGAGTCTTCACTGGATGACAACATGCAAATATATTTCGAAGTGCTTAATGAACTTATGTTTTGGTCAAATCTAGTTTGGCGATTAGAAATATTGCTAGCATTCTCTATAGGCAATATAGTCATATTAAAATATTCAATAATTAATCCATCAATTTCTGGGTCATTTTTGTTAATTCCACGTCATTTTTTCCAATTTCTTGACATTTTCGTCAATTTGGTACTATTTTCAGAAAGTCACTAAGTTGGCGATATTTTGTAAAATTATCAATCAAGGTTGCCAAGTTTATCACCAGGCATTACAAACAGACAACGAGAGGAGCTTATCTTGGTATATATAAACTAGATCCGCAAGAATAATGTTAATAGATTTATCACATAATATTGCAAATGGAAAAAGTGACCATATTTAACGACACCTTTAATTTTTAAAAGTGCGATATACCAAGAACGGTTCTAGATATCGTTCTAAATTTATGTCGTTCATCTTTAATGAAAAATTATGCATAAAATGATTATTTATTTTCATTATAGAATTTTCTGATTTATTTTATGATTTTTTAAAAAATGCATTCAAAAATTAGAAAGGAAGAAGAGGTATCTTCAAAAGGTTCGATTGAGTTTAACATCAATAGGTATCGAGTATTCACAGATTGTATCAAACCTGCGAAATTTCTTCCGAAAAACTGAATTGGCTTGTAGGATATCACATCCACACACACGCACGCACAGACATCACCTCAAAAGCGTTCGACTCGAGTTTAAGGATGCTTGAAACATATTCTTCTAAAATTCGAATTTTCAACCCCGTCACAATAATTCCCTATACATTATACTCTATATAGTGATGTCGCCAAGGGGGATTTGGGAATCATGACCCCTCAGGAACCCATCAAAACCCAATGAGGATCGTAGAAATGATAATTGGAAAACTGGGAAACAAAATATTTTGTTATCAACCCCCCAGCGCTATCCAAATTTGTGACTACGTATACAGGAAAGTAATTATTTTAAAGCATTTCGAATCGAAGTTGTAACTAGTAATTTAATTGCCATTTTCCAATTTCTTTTATGCATTATCATAATTCTAAATCAGAGGTTTTATCAAATCTGAATACTGACTATGTAAATATTTTGAAATCTGTTATCGCATGTATAATAAGTTAGTTTCTGCTATTGGGAGGATCAATATGGACGTTCATGGTAATTCTGTCAATATCCTTTACTGTGTCCACAAATATTGACTACTTCAAAAAGACAAGATTGCAATATCTAGGGATAATATAGACTCTGGGTAACATTTAACATTTTATTGCAGTTTCCTTCTGACAAAGGAAAATTAAAATAAAAAAGTTAATTATTTCCCCTCCGCGTTTTGGATGTTGTAAATAGCATCTATAAATATTGGTAGAAATCACGATTTAGAATTTTCTAGTTCGTTAAATACCTATAATCATTTCTCCATATGAATGACAGTAAATATAAAAATATTGTTGCAAACGTGCAATAGTCTCTCGCTGGCTTCCTCCGCCTTGTTTTTCGTCTGTATCGCAGACCAAAGGGTGTCCACGGAGAATTTTCTCCAGAAGACAACGATACGAGCATTCTTTCCCTGACGTCACTCTATGGTTGCTAGAATGTCAAGTCAGAAGAAGGTCTGTCAGATTTGGGCAATTTATCGCCAATTTGGCGACATTTGGCGACTTTCGAAATGTTCCAGAAACTTCACCAAATAACGATTATTGTACGAGATATTAGATAATTCTGGAAATTTCTACAGAGATATTTCCAGAAGTTTCGATAGAGATACTATAAAAAAGACTCATTACGCCGTTGGAATTCAGTTGGGAGTTGACAAATGGATGTGACACGAGCTACATTGGACTGTGATTGTTGTCAACGTTTTGAGAATAGCAGCTGCTGTTTTCGTGAAATTACTTTCGTCAACGGTTTGAGAATAATATCGCTTATTCTGTGAAATTAGTGAAGTATTTAATTGTTGTTTTTCTGTGTACTGTTCCTGCTCACTTTGTGCTTGGAAATAAACGCAAGTTATTCAGAAACTTGGACTCATTCTTTTATCCTGTGTTTACATCCACGATTCTAGAGGATACGTTTCGTAACAATATAATTAAAAACATTTCTTGAAGAAATCTGGCATATTTCATTTAGGTGACAATTGCTTTAAGGACATTATAATGTCCCTTATGTAGGCCAAAAGAACAGTATGCGCTCTTAGCAGCTGCTATGAACGAACTGCGACGAAGCAACCACAGATCAATTCAAACAGAGCCAGACCACCCAACGCGGAAATTAGCTATCAAGTGGTTATCAGACATTGAAAAAAGCAACCATAAACATATCAACGCGATCCAATCTACGAGAATAGTCGCAAATTTTGTGAACATATACAATAGTTAATACTTTTTTAATTTTATGTGATTTTTTTTATAAATGTATTTAAAATGAAGAACAATATCTCTATATCGAGTCATGCTAGCGAAAATTTGTCAATCATTTTCTAATGAAAAATTACATAAGAAATGATTATTTACTTGACATTATTGACGGTTCTGACTTTTTAAGGATTTTTTTTTTAAATTACATTCTAAAATTCAGGGATCTTCCGAATATTATTTTGTGATTAAAATCAATAGGTTTCCAGTATTCACCGATTATAATTTTTATATTTGATTTGAAACTCTCCCTTCGTTCATAAGACATCTTCTTCACACACGCACCCACCACCACCACCACCACCACCATCTCAAAGACGATCGCTTCGAGTTAAGGGAAGAGCAGGGATTTTTCTTCGGTCAAAAATTTAAATTTTCGACGCCGTCACAATACTTTTCATGTATATTATACTATGTATATAGAGAAAGTAAAAATTGGATCATGAAATGACTATGAAACATTATCATGACGGGCAACATATCATAATGCATTCAAATTTAGCTTATTTTAAGCCATTCTTCATTACCATACACGTAGGTTTAACGTTTATATCATTTGTATAGTGGTTTTATTATATTTCATTCATTTAAATACGTATATTTTATTAAATCTAAATCATCACCCTGGGTATATTTGCTTCGAAATATATGCATGTAATACAAATTGTATTACAACTCCAGAATTTGACCAATTATTCAGCATTCACGCAGACCTTTATTGCACACTCGAGTCAAGAAATTGTTTGCGGATATTTGTAATAGAATTATTTTAATAAGTAAATACCATTAAACCTACATGCGCATTATGTATTTAATTAACATGTACGTTACATTTAACCCAACTTAATTTATATCTACATCATCTGAATCTGGCATATCTAGAATAACGTAAATCTTGCACACCTATAACGTTTTTAATTTTGCATAGCATTTGCATTGCCGTACAAAATAGAAGTAAGTGTATATACAATCCACATTTAATGTGATGATATTGCTACAACAGAGGCAAATTGCAGAAAAATATATGATATTAATTAATCAACCATTATTGTAATTGGTTTGAATTTTCATGCATCAAATCTTTTTAGTACACATTTATTACTTCCCCTATATGCATAGCAGAATGTATAGAGAAAGTATTGTGACGAGGTCGAAAATCCGAATTCGAAATTTCGACGGAAGAGCATGTTTCAAGCATCCATCCCTCAACTCGAATCGAACTTTTTGAGGTGATGTTTGTATGTGAGTATGTATGTGTGTATGTTAGTGTATGCATGTATATCAGTTTGTGAGTATAAGTAAGTGTGTGTTTGTGTACGTGGCTCTGTGGATATGATATCTCACGAATGAATGGAGCTCACGAATGAAATTTGGTGCAAATATTACAATCTGCAAATACTGTGAATACTGGTTGATTATAAACACAATCGAATGTTCAGAAAGCCCCTAAATTTTTAATTAAATTTTGAAAAGTCAATACAAAATCAGAACTCTCAATTATGTGACACAAAGGATCGTTTTTATGCCATTTTTATTAGAAAACTAATGACACAAATTTTAGAACACTAGCATAACGCGTTGTCTAGATATTGCACATTTTTCAAATAAATTTATCAAAAAACTCATATAAAATTAATTCACCATTAGTCATTTATATATATATAAAAAAAGTTCTTCTGTCCGTTGTCTGTAACGCTTGGCGATAAATTTGGCAAAGTTGGGGACTAATTTAGCTAAATATCGACAACGTGACGATATTTCAACCCAAATTGGCGAAAATGTCGTCAAAATTACAAAAATGACACTAAATTAACGAAAATGACGCCAAATTGATAAATTAATTATTAAAATATTTTAATATGTGAAAATATTGCTTATTGAGTATGCTATAAATGCTGATAATTCTGAATATAGAGTTGTGTGAAATATAAGTTAATTGGATACTTCGAAATAATTTACATGTTGTCATTCGAAAAAATTCTAAATGTACAATTCAACTTTACGGACATTATGCTGTGGATGAAATATACAAATTTTTCACTGTGCAAGATGGGAATATACAGGGAAAGCAATATGCTACATACCCACAACAGATTTTTTCATATATGTTTGAAAGTATTTTAAATAGGAGTATTTATGATTTTAGTAAAGCAACTAATAAATAAATTTCTAAAATGAGATATATAACAGTTCTATATTGAAAAGACGTATTATTACTTTAACAAATAGTGTGAGTTATTGTGATAAATATAAATATATCAAAAAAAATTTTTATAGAGCTCTTTGGATAAAAATTAGTAGTTAGCAAACAATGAAAATCAAATAAAATGATAAATAAATCAAATAAAATAAAATAACAAATTAATAATAATACCGAAAATAAATATAATAACATCGGTTTTTTTCTCAATATAAATATAAAAATGTAAAATTACAAAAAACAAACGATTACATTTTTGATCAAATTACAAAAATCATACAACATATAATATCGAAAATATTTTTACCCACATTACTGCATATATGTTATATAAACTGTAACATTAATATAGTTTTTCTGCGTGACAATTTGCAACAGTTGCTCTTAATATAATATCAATTATTTTTTAATTTGTTGCATCACTGCTGGAAGCAATATGGGTAACTTATTTTGCATATTTATTTGGCGAATTACTGATTTGTTTAAGTCACCCAAATATTATAATAAAAATGATGTATATCATAAAGATAAATAAAACACCAATAAGATTTACCGAGTTTTTCATTACATTTGATTAACTTTATGAAATTTTAAACGGCGGATAGCATAAAGCATTTCCTTAAGATTGAGACGCTTCACTGACCCACATTACTGGAAGCCTATATGACCCACAATAGTTCCACATATCTTATCTCACGGCAGTCTCACCCTCCTTTAATGGCCATGTACTTTCTTCTACCCCCTTATCTGACATTATCTCACTGCCATAAATTTCACTAATGATTAGAAAAAGTACAACTCGGTTGCAGCATAAATAAATCTTTGTAACACAAAATGTTCTGCAAATTTTAAGTATTAGTTGCAAAACGCTTTGAACGCTGGATGATAAGGCGTGTCATGCAACAAAGATTTTTAAATTCTTAACAAGTTCTAAACTGCAAAAAATATAGTAACTTGCGCTGACTTTCGAAACTTTTACATGTTTTGTTTAATCAGTATCTTAATTAAGCATAAAAATAATTTTCGTAGAGGAAGTTAGCTTTTAAATGTGTATTTATCAGTTTTTTTTTTTTTTTTTTTTTTGCATTATATAGAAGAAAAGTTGATATTTCTTTGCCGGATCTTTTACAATTTATTATGAAATCGAACCTTTAATCATTAAAAAGCATAGTTATCACAAGTGTTTCTCTTTAGTGCATGAAATATCTTCATTCTTTCGTAGCTTCTACGATAAAAAAATATTTATTTTGAAAACATTTAGAAAACGAATATACTAATTGTTTATTCCGCTTAAAAAATTGAAAATTTTAAAAATACTATATACGATAAATAAATTAAGACATTTCTCCAATATTAAGGCAGCAAAACTGTTAGCATCTTAACTGTGTACATAGTGTTGTAACTGCAGTTTTGGGCTTACAAGCAAAATCATTTTGACCCCCCCCCTCCTTACTTTCTAGCTGAATCCTTCGTTACGTATTCTGCAATAATTTAAAACTTACGGATTTATTTATTATATGGCAGAAAAAAAACACACAATTGTATAGCATAGATATGTTCATTTACATTTGCAAAAATAAATAAATAAATTATACAGTTTTTTCTATCCGTTTCAGAAGCAAACATAAAAATAAGATCTGTTATTTATCCGGACTCAATGTTTTCAATTACCGGAAGAACTTAATCACTTTATGGTGACGGTCTGAGAAATTTTGTTATTTTGTAATCTTTTATAAGATTTAATGTGTTGAATGACTTTTCTACAGAAGATACGGTGACTGACAGGTTAAAAAACAGCAATAATACAGAATACACATCTGAAAAATCGCGTTTCATCGTAAATCGATTTATATTTGTTAATTAACATTTCTGAGAATTTTTTTATCGTCATGTGTGGTTTTAGATAATTTAATATGTATAAATTGAATTGAAGATTGCGTGGAAAGAAGTTCGGAATAATTTCTTGAAGAATTTCACATTTTTGCAATAAATCCAAATCCGTTGATTTCAAAATATTTCTTGGTTCCAGAAATGCAAATGAGTTGTTTATTTCCCGCATACTGTAAATTTTTGCTGAATTTGATTGGAGAGTATATCTATAGCGCTGCAGAATACGCTAACTCGAAAATTATCTTCACTTGTATAAAATCGATGGTCTGTAGCTAACTCACCAGAGAAAGTATATAAAACTGCTGCTTGTGACATTAAAACGGTCTAATATTTTCTTGGAAAAGTCAGGGATAGATCAATTAGGTAACTAGAATTATTTCAAGGGCTGTGTTGATTTAGAATCTTTCAATTATGATGAGGCTGCAAGAATTTTTAATGAAACGAAACTTCGTCGGTACCAGTAAGTCATTACATTTGGTTCTTGTACTTATTTTATTTTTGTACTACAATTCAGATTTTCCCATTCGTGTGTGACGTTATATTTTATTATAAATTAGCTCTTTTTAAGAATTAAAAAATTTAAATGTCGAAGAATATGAGTTATAGTTAATGCTTTCCTTTTTATTACTTTCTAAATTAGCGTGGTAAAAACAAAATAAATTTTAAGTTTCTCTCCTTATGATAGAAAATCTCTCCTAAAATTTTCTGGAAGGAGAGAAATTCTCCCCCTCTTTTCCTGACTTAGTTGGAGCCCTGGTCCAAACTGCCCCGTGTTCTCACAGAGTACGGGCACGTTAAATATGTAGGTAAATAAATCCCTTCGAGAGGTTGGTGGTAGGAGAAGGATGGTACGGTCTCTGGGGATGCCGATCTCACTGGGTTCTGGTCTAAATTGTGTGGCACTTCCAAACATATACCCATTGCACCTTCGGTTAGGTCGGAAGGTCTGGATCAATGAAGAAAGTCCATGCCATATATGTTGCTTAACATTGCATCATTTAAAGTTATATAAAGTGGATAACATCAAAAATTTGAAATGAGCATTTATGTAAATTTTAGTAGGGTAAGCACTACATGCTCTGGAATTTGATATATTCTGTATCGTGAAGGCAATAACGTATTATTAATGCAACAATCTTATCTCGCTTTGCTTTGAAAGCTGCTTTACTTTTCAAATGAAAAATATTGCATATATCCTAGGCATCAAGTTTTAAATTTCTAAATGCTATAATAAAAATATATTACAAGTTAGTAATAATAACCTCAAAACGGATACAATATTTTTTAATAAAAAATTTATTTCTTAATAAAAAACAGAAATAACATCTTTTAATTTCCTAATAAAATTCCAGAAGGCATCATAGAACTTTAAGTTATTATAATATATAAATTTATTGGGCAAATTCTATTTCTAAAGAATGTTAAGTTTCTATTGTATACTCGTTTTCCATAAAAAAAAAATTCAGTTCTTAAAGTTTTGAATAATTTAAATTATACACTTTTATTTTTAAAGGGCATACTTATGCAATCTGAAAAATTGGAAAGCGACAAGGATTTTTCCCGCATTTTAATCTTCTTTCCTATCCAGGAAGAGATTATCCAGTGCACGGAAGATCTTGATAAAAATGCAACAATGCATGGATCAACTAACTCTCTTATCTAAACTTTCTTTAGAAAAATAATTTTGAGAATTTCATTCTCTGTCTCCCACTCTTTGTGTTTGTTTCTTTTAAGCTGTCTTAAAAGAGTAAATAATGAAAGACAGAAGGGAAATATATAAAACCAAAAAAGTTTTCATTATAAACTCTTGTAAAAAGAAATGCAATGATACAGACACAGAAAAATTATGGAAATCTAGATTTATGTTTCTACTATTCTTTATTCTATCTTATTAAATTTAAAAGCATTATTTCTCTATACGTACTCAACAATATAATTTTTATGTGACTTGAAGAGATCGGAAAATTCATAGAATGTATTTACATATTTAACTTTTGTAATGTCTACAAATTAAAAATCCAAACACCACTTGTTATTCATGGCCCTTGAATATCACAGTCAAATGAAATGTATCATTGTTATCGGTATAATATTTACTATAAAAATAATTTTTCTATGAGCCGTTTTCATATTAACTTTGAATTTTAAATTTCATTTCCGAAATTTCAAATAGCAATGCTGCTTTTTATGTCATCATAGCATGTTAACATTGCGCTAAATATAAATATTTGTGCAATTCCAGTCATACTATCTGAAAATATACTTAAAAAGTCATTTGGGGTCCCTCACAATATTTAAGATAGTAAATTTAAAGTCACTCTCGCTACATTTAAGAAGCTTGTATATTTCATTGAAATATTAATTCTTTATAAAATCATCTAATAAGGAGGGCTTGTGGGGCCCCAAGTTCCTTGAACTTTAGGGACAAGATAAATAATATTTAACTATAATTATGTTAATATTAAATAATATTTAAGGATATAAACATTGAAGAAGGTCCTCAAAATATTTAGGACTTTGGAGCCACCATATAATTTCATTGAGTTAGTGGAAAAACATGAATACATTTTTCGGGTTATCTATTGGCAGAACTTCATGTTGTCCCCCTGAAATTTTTTCCCTAGTCCTTATCGCTTATAATTTCATAAATATTATCTACAATTTTCTCTTGTTTCCCTTTACAAGATGTGTCCCCATTAGTGGTTTCGATTCTAAGTATCCCAATACTATATTTTCAGTCACTATTTAACTAATTTTATAACAAATTTTGTAAAGGCAAAATCCTATTTCTAAAATGCCCAAACATTTTCAATAATTTTCAGATCTGTTGCTATGCCTGTCGAACTTTGCTGTCTTGACTCTCTATCCATTTGAATTCCACACCATTTTGTGTTTGTTATTCTTATTTTTAAGTAATGACACGTTATTCTTATTTTTAAGTAGTGACACGTTATTCTTATTTTTAAGTAATGACACGTTATTCTTATTTTTAAGTAATGACACGTTATTATTATTTTTAAGTAATGACACGTTGTTCTTATTTTTAAGTAATGACACGTATACTTTAAATAAAAACAAACCGCCTCAAACGTTTTAAAGCGAAATTCAGTCATTGACAAATTGATAGGAAATATCATACTGAATTCAGTCTGCCACTCAACTGAGGAAAATTCCTTAGCCTGAATTCTACAATAAGTTTGCAAAGTGATCTGGCAGAAAATTTTAACATCAACGATCTGTATTTAAAGTTTTTATTTTATGCATCTTTCTATATTTAAAAAATGTAGCTGACGCTGCCGCCGCCGCTGTTTGACAAATTTCTCGTTTCTCAAGATTCTTTGCTTCGTGCCTCAAAAAATATTGCATATAAAATATGAAATTTGGTACGCTTATAGAAAAAAATTTGGGAAATACGATGAAATAAACCGTTTTTTGATATATATTGTTGTTTAAGAAATATGTAATATCAAAGTCAACAAAATATTTGAACTGCGAGTTCACGTCCTGGATAGACTAACAATAGCAAGACCACGATTTTTTGCAGGCATGTACCTATATAGGTGAATTTTGCAGGACGGAGCCCCTTTTTTAATTTCGATGTAGTTTTTGAGATAGTTTACTTTTTATGCACTTCTGAAGTGAACTTTGTTTTTCGTATCGGCACGTCTAGCGATTTCTCTGTCTCGTACCATAAAAATTATAATATACAAACATATGAAATTTGGTGCATTTATAAAAAAGTAAGAGGGTAACATGATGAAATAAACCGTGCATCAATTTAAACTTAAGTTTGGCATGAAATAGCTCGGGAAACGAGCTCATGATCAAGGAATTCAGTTTTTGGATTCCCTGGGCTAAAAAAAATCCCTTCTTTTCCCTCCTGCGGAGGCACGGGCGAGGAGGCGAAGGCAAGGAGGCGGGGTAGGAGGCGAAGCCTCCCGAAGGGGGTTGGGCGAGCAGACGGCAGAGCCCCCTAGTGTTTTATAAAATAAAAAGATAATATCAAATTAATTAAAATTCAAATTAATCTAATATACTTTTATTTATATGATTAAAATTTGATAAGTAATCAATTAGAGACAATCCATTCTATAGAACTAAACATAATGATGAATATATAATGTGACTTACGTTAAGAATTAGAAGATGGTTTAGTCATGTCGGAGATAAATCCCAGGAACAACACATGCAAGGCAAAAATTATTGCATTAAGCTAAAAAGACTTCAGTTCAAGATACCTAATATCTCAAGATGTCTCCACAAAAGCCCCTTACACCAAAAGGATAAATGATGTTGATACATTGGCTGTGTGAATCGCTAGTTACAGGAGATCAGACGACAGGACCATGATGACTGGGTACTTTGCGGAGACTGTTGCACCGACCCATACATAATTTTGGAATTGAAGTTACAGAGCATCCACCTAATAGTATGACTTGGCATTTCAGTTACTTCACATTACGCTACTACAATGTCGCTTACTGTTACAGTGAGATAAAAATGTCTCTTCGACATTTTTTTATGACGAGACGTAGTGACTTATTTTTAGCATCACAATGAGTCGTACATACAACACAATGTTGCAACATCAGTAAATGAACTTCAATGCACGCTCCGGGGGCGTCCTTGGTCGCAAAATTATATATAGCCAATGCTTTAAAATGGAAAATAAGGAAATGACAATATTTTTAAAATTTACACGACTGAAATCATTTTGATATATTCTGCTCACTTGTTTGCCATTTGTCGCTATTTCTTTATTTCCCAAATCGCTATAATAAATCCATAAAAGCTTATATTATGTTGCATTACAGCATAACTCAATATTTCATAATACACGCTCAAGAGCATTTCTTTTACTTGGGTATATCTATGTGCAGTGTAACAGTAACGTCATAAAAGTAGTTAGAGTAATGTGACAGTGTTACCTATTCGTGACGTTGCATGCAAGTCACAACTTCAGTGTTCAACTTCAGTGTCACAACATCAGTGTTCAACTTCAGTGTCACAACATCAGTGTTCAACTTCAGTGTCACAAATTCAGTGTTCAACTTCAGTGTCACAAATTCAGTGTCCAACTTCAGTGTCACAACTTCAGTGTTCAACTTCAGTGTCACAACTTCAGTGTTCAACTTCAGTGTCACAACTTCAGTTTCGATGTTGTACGAAAGTCGTTGACTTTGAAGAATTTCTGAATCGTGTAACTCTGCTACGTGATCGTGTAACTCTGCTGCTACCATCTAGTGTCTGAATGTTAAATGCAGTCAGAAGGTAGTTTTTTGTATTGTGCGTGTCTTAAACTCCGCGATTATCAATTTGATCGATCGCACAGGCAATATAAACAAGGATCAATGCCTGCTCGACGAACGTGTGTTGATTAAAACATATAACTAGATCAAAACTCCACAGAGTTTCATTTTCTTTACTCGACCGTGCCTTTTATGGATATTCTTAGAATAAACTGCACCATTTCTGATTTAACGGGTTGTAAAATAATGAAAACTAAAACAGAGTAGTATTTCAATACCATCCTAATACAAACGTTGATTCATGAACTAAATTTTGAGCCCAATTTTTCAGTAATCAACGTTCGCACATTTTTACCCAAATTTAAAAGTTTAGATAAGAATTTTTAAATTTACACATCTCTCAAAATCTATCTGCTGTACATAAATATTTTTTACTAAAATTGGATATTCTTGTTGAAAAATCATTTTAAATCCAAAACAATCAATTGCGCATGCCTTTAACATCTAACTGTCGGATCATACGACTTGAAAAGTATTACGAATATTGTATCCGTTTTTCTTAACATAGGACAACCTTCATAAATCGCACTTCATTAAAAGTCCGGTTCTGAATATTTTATAACTCTTTTCCATGTCAAAGTAATCTCTTAAAGCAAAAAAAGAAACACATTTTAAGCTTAAGACAGTTACTTATTAAACTGGATAATACGACGTTTCCTCTTACCACGATTTATCACCACAAAAAATAAAGTAAATACTTCTAAAACAAGATTGGAACGGAGCATACCACTTCATACCGTCGCGGATAAACGCTATTTAAAATGAGAATTTTTTTTCCCCTAACTCTCGTGGTGAGTATGCATTTCGCCTATTTGAAGCACAAAAGAGGATTTGTCACCACCCTTGCCACTCGACGAGATTACGTTTTGGAAGCTGGATTACGGCTGGAGAACTTGCCTTCGGGTAATGGTCGTGAATGAGACTCCTTTATTGCTGATCAGAATGAGCCGAGGCGCTGGAAAAAGGTCGGAACTCAAAAAGGTGAAGAAGAGAAAATAGATAGGAGTTAAGGTCGTAGTGAACAAAAGAGTAGAATGTTTTGTCAATGGCACACTTGTTTAAGGAAGTTTTAATAAGAAGGTTGGATTAAAAGGTGATGCTACAAGTGCAGTTGATAGTCTACTTAAAATAGAGCATAGATGTGGATAATGCAGAGATAAGGATGGTTTTGTTAATACTGATGGTGAAACCGGATAATTTTTCATTAAAATAAATATGCATCAAATACAAATTAATTATTAGTTATTTAATAGGAATTTGAAAAATATTCAATTTATATTTATTTTTAACACGCACATTTTATTATTTTTTATTTCATCTGTAAATTAATTTTATAGAATGGATTAAATTAAGCTTAATGACCAGCATCTTGGTTATATTTACATGAAAATTTACCATCAGCATTGAAATCTAACTTATAATTAGCGTATTTAAAAATATTTCATAATTAAAGAGATAAAATAATAAAATTGTTAATTCAGTGTTGTTAGAAACATTTTCTTTAATGTATATGCGTTAGATGAGCTGTTAAAAATAAATTATAACTTGGGAATAACTTTTAATCATACGGGCCTGTACGTTAAGGTATAAAACTTTTAGATATGAAATATTATACACATCTTATGTAATCGCTTTTTCTCAAATAAAGATGCATAACTTCCCAAGTCACTACCCAAGGACTCTATATTATAGAAAGTGTTTTTGCAATATTTCTATAAATTAAATCGTAAGAGCTATGTAGTCATTTCAGAATGACAACACTCATTTATGCTTAGTGTTTGGAATAAATATTAGTGTGTTTGTTCTTGTGGGTTCAAAATATGCAGACGCTTAATTCGATTTGATTTTATAAAAGCATTATTGTTTAGGAAAAATTCAATAAAACCATCCTATTATAAACTAAGATATACAGATATATAAAGTAAATGAAATAATAAAAATGTGGCTGCATTAAAACTACTTAATCTTGCTTGAGCTAAATGTTTTCAGAAATTGCACTTTAGTGGACTGTAATTAATGGATTTATTTCCAATCGTATAACCATTGAATGATATTCTCTCGAAAATAAAATAAAAATAATCTGATGTGGGCAGCATATGGCTTTTTATAACGCAATAACTTTGTTTCTGTCACAGCTTAATAAGGATGCACAAGATCCACTATACAATGTATGTGGCGTTGAATTGCACATTAATATTGAGTGACGATATTCCTGGGTGACAACATGTAAAGCGATTTCGATAACATGTAAAACTACTTCTTTTAGAGGAAAAAGAAATGATGTACAAGATCTACGGCCCAATGTTTTTAATGTTGAATTATACATTGGGAAATTTTCCGGATGACGTGCTATTTCGAAGTACGAAATTAACTTTTATTTTGCACAAATCTAATCTAGCTAGCATCCGCGAAGCAATATAGTTGATATATTAAAAGATTTCAATAATTAAAGACTTAACATAAAACTAATGGTTTAAGTTCCAATCAATAGATTCCTAAAATTCAAAATTACAATTCTTCTAATGCTTTTCATATGTCAATATTGTATTTAACATTTCGTTTTTATTTTTAAAAGGTAAATCTCGTTACTATAATAACTATCTAATCATTGGAATAATTCTGCAAATTTCTCGTTCTTTAAAAAAAAAAAATAGCGAGAAATACTGAGGGGACATTAATAATCCACGTAAAAAGCTGATTTGATTTATTTAGAATTATCTCTTTTGCAATACTAAATATTGTATCGAACTGGCAGACAAATGGTGCAGTGCAATAATTATCCCTTTTCGTTGACATACTTTTTCATCGTCTGTGTGCACGTTATGTGCAAATCGCACGTTTCTGCATATTAAATAACAAACATTCTACAACTTTGAAATTGAAAGTTTTCACCTATCTTGCTCCGTTTTTGAAATAGGAATTCTAACTTCTTCCATTCACCGCTAGAGGCGCTTCAAACTATCTCTGATAGCGCATAGTATATTTCCTATTAGTATACCCTGCTTTTTGGGCTTTACATATTTCAATCGAAAGTTAAGGACTTATAGAACCCAGTATAACGCTTTGTACAAATTCTATTATTACTTTCCCTGCAATACATGGTAATGTAAAAGGAAAATCGCTACTGGCATTTCCGACGGATCTGCACGTTTTGGGACCTCTAGAATGCGAAAAAACTATTTTAGAGTGACGTGTGTGTGTGTGTGTGTGTGTGTGTGTGTGTGTTGTTGAGACCCAGACCGTCCGACCTACAAGAAAGGTGTAAGGTAACCGTTTGGACGGCCGGGAAGTGCCACCCAATTTAGACCGGAACCTAGTGGAGGAGGCATCCACAGGGACCGTACCTTCCTTCCCCTACCATCAATTTCTCGGAAGGACTTACGGACCCACATGTTTAACGTGATCGTACTCCACATGAACACGGCGGCAGTTGTGGCAGCGTGCAAATTCAGTGCGCAAACCACCGGACTACCGCGCCCGAAATGTGCTAACAGCACGCGGTGTTCCCAGGTGGTCACCCACCCAAGTACTAACCGCGCCCGATGCTGCATGACTTCGGTGATCTAACGAGAACCGGTGTTTTCAGCGCGGTAAGGCCGTTGGCGTGTGTGTTAGTCTTACAATGTATTTATCCACTCTAACTCAAAAAAATAATAGACCAAATTTTACAAAACATTATAGGTAAGTAGTCACTTGGATGTGACCCTGGTGCTAATTAGATTTTGGTACGATTCGGGATTAAAGTATCTTGCCATTTTTGCAAAATGGCTCTCAAAAATTATATGTATCCACTTTATCTAGAAAACTAATAGATCAAATTTCATAAAAATTTATAGGTAAGTGACTTTGGAGGATATCCTGATGCAGATTACATTTTGGTACAGTTTGGGAAAAAGGAATCTGCCTTTTTGCGAAATCGCCCGCAAATCTAAAATATCCAATCTAAATTAAAATACCACATATGCTCAAATGTTAATTAAATGCTTGTTTTACACGTAATTTTTTACGACAAAATAAATGAGATTAACCCCACTACCCTAAGATTAACCATTCTCGAGATATTTTAATTTTTAGTTTTCAGGAACCGAAGTATTTAAAGTGAATTAATTTGCCAAATGAAACAAAGATGCAATAAAAATGCATTCTGCATTATTTTCTGCAATTAAACTCAATTTAATGCATAATGAAGAAACGAATTTGAATCAGCAGGAAAAGTCTTATGCTGCCACCATCAGATTTTTTTTTATTTCTTACAAATACTTCATACGATTCTTTAAAATTAAATAACGTTATGTTCAAAACTGTTAAGAATAATCAGCATGCACTGAAAAATACTGTACTCTGATCTAGTTCCTTTTTACTCTCTACAGTAGATTTCCATCTTTCGACCGAATTCTTTTTGATTTCTTTGATATTCGCCAACAAATCACAAAATTTCAGGTAGAGTACATAAGAATAAACAAAATTTTCAGTCAGAAAAGAGACGAGGTGATTGGAAAGATTGTGTCACTCCGCAGAAATCCGAAGTCGTTGTTTTGTTCCAAAGATTAAATGCTTTCAGGGATGTTTTCAGTACAGAATTATTTGCGGGTTATATCGGTAAATAACAATATTTGTTTAAAAGATATTGTTTTCAAACATCTCTTAGCGCGTGATATTTATGACGATTTATATATGTATTGAAAAATAGCCAAGAAAATGTGTGCGGAGTATATATTTATTCCGAGAGTTTTTTCCGTTTATGTTGTCAAACTTTGCAAAAGTTAGCTATTTAACTTCAAAATTTTAAAATAATTGAATGAGCGATCTTGATGCTAGAGTCAAGGCGTATGTTTCGTATTCATTATTTATTTCACTGAATTATATCCTAATTTAAATTTATATAAAATAGAAAATGTACCCGTAGTTGCCAGTGGTTTGAAGCAGGGTAAAATGAATACATTAATCGAAAAAGTAATAAAATAAATAAATTTTATTCATATAGATATCAGTGAGAATTTTTAACAGACTAGCACGTCCGTTGCCTCAACGGACGTGATACCCAGGGCCTGACTAATACAGGGGCATGAGGGGCTGCCCTAGACTCACGCATCAGAGGGGCACCCACAATAAAAATAACATTGAAACATTAACGACTGCTTTCTGAAAAGGATATTTATACCATCGGAATTGGCTCGTCCAGTGAAAAAAATTATTTTGAATACGGAATTAGCGGACTAATTTCGCCCTCTTGGCTATGATGAGAAAGCCAGTAATTTATAGTCCATTAAAATATGCAGGAACTTCACAATGTATGCATTTCTCCGCAATACAAATATGTTGTTGAAAAAATATTTTCGTTTATTTCAGATATGTCGAAACCACGGGGGTGTGACGGATGAAAGTCCGCCCTGGGACCCAGTTAGGCTTATTCGGGCCCTGGTGATATGAATTTACCCAAAATCAAAAATCATCCCCTTACCCCTGCGAATGCCGAAACCCATTTAGACCTCACATTTTAAAGACAATAAAGTATGATGTGGGCAGAACATGGTTTTCCCTATAGTATAATGCACAATGAATTTACTTCTTTCACGATGAGAAAACAAGAAAGATCATGCATAAAGCATTGATTATGAAACGCTATCAAACTGAAATGGAATTTTGTTTAAACATTTCTAAAATGCGATACATTCTGCGCTGATATATTTTAAATTATCAGAGAACTACAATAATTCATTATATTTGAAAACTTAAAACTTTTATCGAATAAAATGAAGTTTATTCAAAAGTTCATCGAAATATAAATCGTCTGGCTCTCTATATAAAAGCAATTAAGGTTTCATTCATATCACTTTTATTCCAGACTCCAGAGCTAAATTTTGGATGAACAATCAATTTTTTACATTCTGCATCCATTAAAATTAGGCTTTGTTGTAGAAATAATCAAAGTTTGATGATTATTTAAACTAAAACATATTATATTTACCTTGCACAGGATATAGATGCACAGAAAGTAAACAAAAATACAGTTGTTTTGGGACTGATGCAACACTAAATATCAATTTAAAAGAACTTTAAAAATCACGATTCTCACACTGGGAAAAAAAGATGGATGTAATATATTATTTTGAAGTCGGTCACGTGATCTCTTCATATAATATGAGTGTAATTATTATTTTAATTTTTATTTTAAAAACTACCGAATATATTTTGCTGAAATTTTTTTATATATTTTATGGGATAATTTGAATGTTTCCTAAAATTTTCGAAACAATTTGTGAATTTTAACTACGCTTAAAAAATGTTTGAAAAACTAGGTCCCATAGGGTTCAATGCATTTCATTTTTTCAACCCGGGTTCAATCCAAAACTGATTGGGTGATATTCTTCATTTATATTCCCATAGGTCCAACAGATCGTCTCAACAACATATTAAAATTTTATTTTGATAATATCATTTTTACGGAAGTTATCGTGCGACCGGACAGACAGACAGTATGAATGAACAAAGTCATAAACACTTTTCAACTACGTTGAAAAGTGTTAAAAACGATGGATAAAATCTTCAGCACAATGTTTTTAATGTTGAATTGTACATTCGCTATTTCGGATGACAACGTGTAAAACTATTTCGAAGTACGCAATAAATTTATATTTTACACAACTCTAAATTGACAATTATCAACATTGACAGCATCCGCAATAAGCTATATGGTCCATATATTAAAATATTTTAATAATTCGTTAATTATTTTATCGTTAATCTATGGCGAAATATCGCCCAGTTTGCTTAATTGATCGTCAAGCGTTACAGACAAACTGAGAGAAGAGTATCTTTCATATGAAAGACTGTAAAAGGATTGTCAGGCGTCATAATACAAAACTATTACACAAGTTATCTTTTCTCGTGAATGGAACAAACTAGATCCACGAGAATGATATTAACAAGTTTATCGCGTAATATTACATATGAAAATTGAACATATTTCACGATAGTTTATATTTTTATTTTTATGTATTTTTTTTGTTGTTGTTGGCTTTTTAAAATACATTCATAAAACGAGAACTGTTCATGCTAGACTTCTTAAATTTATGTTAATCGCTTTCTAATGAGAAATTACATAAAAAATGTTTATTTACGTAACAGTATTTTTTGATGATTTTTTCAAAATTTTATTCGAAAGTTTGGGGATTTTCCGAACATTTGATTGTGTTTAAAATCAATAGAGTAATCGTGAGATATCGTCTCCACAAAGGTATGGACAGTTGCACACATATACACAGACATCACATCAAAAACGATCGATTTAAGTTCAGGGATACTTGAAACGTGCTATTATTCAGTCGAAAACTCGAATTCGAATTTTCGACTTCCCCCCAACAATGCTTTCCCTTTACTATGTATATAGCGAAAGTAAAAATGAAGTCTAATACTCTAAAAATGTATCAGTTATAGCAATTTCTTTGAGGGCTAGAATGTTGTATTGTAGGTAGTACCTGTTGGGGCGTAAACCGTTAGTTTCGGATTCAAACCGAGACTCAAATTGATTCCTTATTAGCAAAGAAAATAAGTCTACTCAACATTTGAGCACTCAATATTGTGTGATAAGAGCTGAAGTGGTTTAGAGGCCTCCTTGATGGCCTTGATGGAAAAAAGAATAGATAGTTCTAGTAATTCGGTACGGGCTTGAATGCTGCATTAAGCAGCACGACTGGACGCGATCCAGGGGTCTTGAATTTGCTCTCTGACTTTGGCCGATTGTTTTTGGCAGTAAAAAACTACTTTATATCATATCTCAAAGGCTTGCATCAGCCTTAGTACTGCCATAACTCTTTGGTGTGTGTGGCTCCTCCTCGTACTCTGATTGCACTCACACATTGATATATCTCCATTATTTTGGAACCTCTACGGGACACTCTACAAGTCTGTCAGGTTTTTCATTCTTCTCTAGTCGTGCTCTTAAGTCAAAATCGTGATAGTTTTTCTGACATACTTCTAAATCAAAATTCCATCTCTGTCTGATGGTATGCTCATAAGTCAAAAATCCATTTTTGTCTGATTTCGTTCTCGGGTCGCAGGCTGTGGTTCCTTCGGTGTGTGTGTGGCGGGGGGGGGGGGTAACTCCGCCTTTACTTCTTTTTGGCACTTATTGGTTACTCCTTTACCCAATGGCCTCATTTAGCAAGACCCAGCTCAGCACCTCTGGTATGGCACCCTTAAATTTATAGTCTTCTGACCTTTAGGTTCACGTAGTAATAAACTTTGGTGCCAGCCAGACTACAAGCTTTGTCTGCCGTTTTGGCCACCATAAATTTCAAACATAAAAGTGTCTCATCAAATGTGAGATCAATTTCTGGTCTCACAGCTAGAATGCTGTGGTAGACAGCACGTCTGAGAGCAATCCAGGAGTCCGGCGTTTGATACCTAGCTCTGATTGATTATTTTATAGCCATAAAAATGGATTCTAAAACTCGATAAATAATAATATAATATAATTTTATTATGATCTTAATACTTTTTCCATTTAGTATAAGATAAAAAACTCTTTAAAAATAAATAAAAATTTGTTGCATTTTATAAAATGTAACAGGATCAACATGCAGTTAAAAAACATTCATTTGTTATAATACAGAACTTTCTTCCCGCTGCAAGAGACTTTGGTCTTCGTTGGAATTCTTCGGTTTTCTCTATATTTTCCACCAAATCGCAAATCTTCGATTGCGCTGAGTTCCAGGTAGAAGAGATGGGAATAAACAAAATTGTCAGTCAGAGAAGAGGCGAGTTGATTGGAAAGATTGTGTCTTCACAAAGAAATTCGAACATGCTGTTTTATTTCGCCAAAATAAATGCTTTCAGGGATGTTTCTGTTTGGAATTTCTAGGTAAATAATAATAGTTATTCAAAAGAAATCGACTTAATCCACGCTGAAAGGTTGATATCTGTTAACAAATTTATAAACTCTAAAATAAATTGGAATATGTGTGTGTGTCATAGCAGTTTCAATTTACGACATAAAATTTGGTAAATAAGTTTTTATATGGAGCAACCAAACTGAAATTTGTGTGGCCAATAGAACACATAAGCATTTTACAAAATATCTAAATAGTTTGAGGATAAGGAAAATTTGAGCAGCGTGTATATACACACAAATAACACAATAATGTTGTATACAGCTGTTTCGAGGATACGCTGGATTCCCTTCATCAGTGCAAGAGAACCAACAAACCCCAAGTCCAAACGAGAATGGACTTCGGGTTGCGCTTTGTAATTTTCCTTGTACTGATGAAGGGGATCCAGCGTATCTTCGAAACAGAAATATGCTGCAGTATTATTTTATTTGTGCTTATATACATTGTTCAAGTTTCCTTATAATACAGTATGTTTCATACTTAACTAGATATTCTATAAAATACATAGAAATTTTATGAAATTATTTAAATGATATGGGCAACGAATATGGCGAAGTTTCGATTATAGCACGGCCCGGTACGCTGACCTTTTGTTCAAGAGCCTGTGGCTCCAAATGTTGAATTGGAATTTTTTGTGTTTCGTTTACAATGGTACATAAATCTACACCATTCATATTAGAACACAGTTATGTGTTTTATTTTTTGTTGTTATATATCTTCGGGAGCCGTAGAATTCATAAAAAGGACCACCGTATCATGCAGTTGAACTCAGTTAAACAGTAGCACTACTTTAACTGCAGTTACTTTATGCCTATGCGGGACGAAATGCAAAGCGATGCAAATATACTGTGAAATATATCTTTAACACTTTGTTTGATACTATATATGTGTGGAGAAGGGGGCAAGAGAGAAACACATTGCTTTCCCTGCAGATTTACAGCATTTAATGCGCAATTAATATTTACTGGAATTAATTAATTTAACTTGAAAACCTATACAAAACATATATACTCTAATGTTTATGCTCTATTTTAAGCCTACGGTCTATTTTCAGGAGTAGAACTTGGAATATACTTATCTCAATCTCTTAATATTCTCTTTCACAACTGATTTGGCAAACGTGAAGTTCATTTTCTATACGATGCAGTATGATATATTTAAAGAAAAAATAGTACAGACGATGCCTCCTAACCCATTAAATAGAGGAGTTATGTATAGCGGCGTTAAAAGATATGGTACATTTTTTTCCCAAATAACAGACTGTTTCAGTAGAGCTTGAATCCACCGCAGTCTATTTTTATTAGATTATATAAATTCCCCATTAATCAAGCAATTTCACCCTGAAACTGTTACATAATCACGAGTCTATTGGCAGTGGTGTGCTTTCGTCAGATAAAATTATTGTAAAGTATTTATCAGATGTTTCGTAGCAATTTTGATCTATTCATATTTTCTTCTCATATCAATGTAGACTGTGTTTCATACTTCAATTGCATATAAGGTAGTCAAATTGATTGGAACTTGCATTTTAAGTTTAATGAAACCATTATCCACGTATGCTCGTAAGCCCACCCCCGACCATTATACTTAGATAATTGAAACCGACGCCTTTCGATACAATGTAAACCCATGAAACTTTTGGCCATAGTTCGATTAATGACATTATAGGAATAACGAATGACGTAAGGTGAGTGCTGTAGTCACTAATTCACGTTGTACAAGAATCTCAAAGAAATCCGCTCAACAATTTTGAGATGTAGAATTCTGGACTATCTCAATAGATTTTGCTTCGACAAGTTTACTAGACAAAATGTGTTTGCAACTCATTTGTTCAGTCTCTCTATATCACTTACTGGGAAATCAATATCATTTGGGCTCCAATGGAAAATTTTGCGGGAACATGTCTTTAACTTTCCTTCAACTTTACTTTAAAAACAACCAATCTGCTAACTGAGATTGTCGGACTGTAGAATGGTCACATATCTTTATTTTTAAACCGCTTCTTTTAAAATTGCTACTATTATTAAAATAAATTTCAACTATAATCAAAATGGAAATTGAACGGCTAAATAAAAATGTGACATTCCGATGTGCACAAAATATTATTACAAATTCGCAAACGCGTTAATAAAAATAAATCATTTTTAGTTCTTCTTTATGATGCCGCATCAATCTCTTATAGGACCTCTATTATTTCCAGTATAATTAATGAGTTCAATTGACTCGGTGAATTCATTGTTCAGCGATCTACATTGCAATGAACTCAAGGGATCTAACGCTTGGAGAATTCTAAAATCTGTCATGAGCGAAAAATTCTCCAAGAGAAGATATTCTACCTTCCACCGTAAAAGGATAAAAAAAAATTTAGATTCGTATGATCCAAAAAAGGTTTCACAAGGAATATGATGCAACGATTCAAGGAAAATATCCAAGCAATTCGCGGATCATAAAATCTAAGAATTGGAAATATACACTCCCTCCAAAAAATAAGCACGAAATGATGAAAAATAAGCACGAGCGAACAAATGAATTTTATTGGACAAAACGTGTTGTATACTTCGAGTACAATATGTAAATATAGAACAATTTGCATAATAGCAATTGGCTCCGTGCCAAATACGTAAATCATCGTCTTGGTAAAAGCAGGTGTTTCTTTCTGTGAATCCTTACTTCTACTACGGACGTTAGGGTAAAAATCTGAAATAGCCATTTTATTTGTTATGTTCCAAAGAAGGCGTTTAGATGATGGTCAGCAATAGCGAGCCGCGGGAAGGTTAGAATCCTGCCAATCGATTAGTAAAGTTACTGAATTCTTCAGAGTCCACCATCTTTCGATGACCGCAACTCAGCGTTATTGTTCAGACACAACAGGCAAGCAACAGCAATCTAGCTGCCTCTACAGTCTCGCTGCCTCTACAGCCTCGCAACCTCTACAGCCTCGCTGCTTCGGGCATCTCTGCAGCTACAGGTAGGCCTGCATCTGTTACAACTGTGAAAAAGCGATTACACGTACATGGCTTTTATGCACGGAGGTCAACCATTTGTGTTCCATTATCTGCGAGGCACAGAGAAGTCCGTTTCCAATGGTGTCAGGAACACGTCAGTTGGACCATAGACGATTGGAGCAATGTCCTATTCACCGATGAGTCCAGATCCGCTTTGGACGATCGACGGATTTTTGTGTGGAAAGAATCTAGTAAACGATATCAAACGATTAACATCATCCAGTGCCACTCCTTTTCAGGTGGGGGTATCCTTGTATGGGCTGGAAATTCCTTCGGCGGACGTACTGACCTCCATTTCTTCCTCAACGATACTGTGACTGGCTAGATATCGCGGCGACGAAATCCTTGATCCGAATGTTCTCACTTATGCGGGTGCAATAGGTTTTGAGTTTGTTCTTATGGACGACAATACCTGGCCACATAGAGCTCATATCGTAAACGATTACCTGATGACAGAGGGAATCCAGCGCATGGAGTAGCCAACGTATTCCCCAGACCTAAACCCAATAGAACATGTATGGGATGCTCTCAGGAGCGCTGTAGCCTCCAAACAAACTCTTCCAAACACTACCCAGGAGTTCCAACGTGCTCTCATTGCAGAGTGGCCATTACTGCCTTCCACCCTCATTGAGTACTTAATCAGTGCCATGAATCGCCGTTGCCAAATCTGCATTAGTGTGAGAGGAGGTCATATTCCTTATTGACAGACATTTTACATTCAAAACTATGACCTGTCATTTTCTTCAGTTTTTGAATTTATTTTTAATGTGTAAGTATATATTCGAAACTCTTTTTATTTTGTATGCAAATAACAGACAGAATTTTATTCTATGTTACTAGAAATTTTGGAATAAATTATTGCAGTCGTTTTTGATTTGTGCCTGATTTTCATTTTCGTGCTTATTTTTTGGAGGAGAGTGTGCATTACAAAATAAATCCTAGAATCCTAATATTAAGTAATGTATTTCAAGAGAATTTAAGAAACTGAAAGTCAGTGAACAAATGTATTCTAAGAATCCCAGGAATTAAAGGAAAAATTTCATAATAGTTTTAGAGACCTATATTAAAAAAGTATCTCATAATTGTGAAACCTTTTGGGAAATAATATACAAGGAATTTAAGTACCAGTAGATCCAAGGAATGCTTTTCAAAAATATAGAAGAATACGAAAATGGAAGCTAGGGAATTTTCTAAATTTAGATTCAATGGTAATTTGAATACTGAAAGAATCCAAGGATTATCTTGGAAGGTTTTCATTTGAAATGTAAATACTTCACCGATGCCACCTATGGAATTGCAAGGAAATAATATCTTCAGAAATCCAACATAGCACCCTTGATCTCGAAATCAACGTTCCACCAAGAAAATAATTTCAGATGCGAATGATGTAGACAAAAGGTTCGAGAAATGCAAAACAAACCCAAATCTGTGAATTGAATTTATCTTAAGATATACTTTAATTCGAACTGTTATATTCAATATATTATGTCCATTGGAAAATTTTTCAACCTTATTGTACAGGGAAATTAAATGGCGATATAAATTAAGTCATAACTCCATAATTTAAACAGCGTAATTCGCCATAAATAACTTCATTGAGTCCATAACTAAAACACAGTTCATTGGGCTTACGATAAGGTTTTAATTCTATTATATATTTATTGAATCAATCGCATTGGATTCCTTTCCACAAGATTCTTCTAATGAATATGTTAGATTGGTATAATTATACAATATAGGTATAATTTAACAAAATTTAAATTTTTGGAATATTATTTAAAATTATAGCTAGGAATCTGTTCCACAATCTGTTCCAAAATGTTTTTCCAAATAAGGGGAAAAGCATTTCATTAGAAAAGATCCTACAATAGAAAAATAACTATCCAATGATTAAAGTAATAAAGGAATGCTATAAAAAAATCCAAGACTTTTCAATGTTTCGAAAATTCTCTTAGAAGCGAAACTTTCTTAGAGTCAGTATCTAAGTATGAACTTGGGAGAAATACCTTCCAAGACACATGATCCAAAGATTCATGAAATATCTTCTAAAATTATCCATCGCCCTAAAGAGACAGGACCCATAGGTAATCTTTAGTTGGGGAGGGAATGGTAACCTTTCAAGAGATTGAATCTAAAGATTGGAACTCTTGGAAGATAAACTTTCCAAGACACTGTATCCTAGAATAATCTTGGAAGAGAATCCTTCCAAGAAACAGCATCTAAAGATTATATCGAAAGGAACCTTCTGAAGGAACGTTTCCTACTACAGAATATCCGAATCACACATTCTTATGAGCAGTACCTATCACAATGTTTTATTGATTATAATTTATTTTTATGCAGCTTAGAAAAATTGGAAAATGAAGCATAAATTGGCATATAGTACCCCTATAACGCCATTCCCAGATGGGTTTCAACGGCAAATAAAAGTAGGCAAAACAACTAAACAAAATAAACGAAAAAAAATGTAAAATATAAAGTAGACAAAATAAACAAATTAAATCATATTTCGTTTAGCAGTACAATCTAAAATCGACAAACAGTACAGTTTACAATCTTTGAAATGTATGAAAACAGTTGAATGATTATAAATTAGCCGGTCTTTAGCAGTTTCTAAAACACTAGTAAAATTATTGAAATATAGACAAATCATGTAAGTTAAATAAGGTTGTGGTTTCATCTTAAAAATTAACCATGATTAATATAAGTCGAAATAAGAATATCTGCATATTTTTCATTAGTAATTGTTTGACGCATCATTACACAATTTATATTCATAATGTCTTGGATATTTCCATCTGTCTATCTGTTTGGAACTCTTGGAAAAGAAATTATAACATTGGCGACATTGATGACAAATTTTGTTACTTTAAAATGTCGTCAAGTTGACGACAGTTCCGCTAAATTAATGGAAACCGCGCCAACATAACGACAATGAAACCAAAAATGATATCTTGGAAAATTAAATTTAATCTCTTTGATAAATCATGTCGCTTTGAAGAAATTATTAATTTAATATACTTGATTCGAAATTCGAAATATAGTGAGTTTCACTGTTCGCATAATAGCTGCGTTTTGTTGGGGAATTTAGGGTTCGTAACCTAATTCCTGTTTGTTGGGAATAGTACAGTATGTACGAGGGTAGATAAAAAAAAAGTTACAAGCAGCAGCATTTGAAAAGTAACTATTGTGGAGGGAATATTTTCCTCCAGAGTGGAGACAGATGGTGGTAGTTGTCTTACAACGGTTGTGCGGGTAGTTTGTGTGAGTTCGCAGATGCGTCAGAGCAATTGAAATGGCAATACGTTTAGAAAAGTTGTCTCGCTTGGAGGTGCTAGCCGTCATTCGTTTCTTATGGGCAAAGAATTTGTCTGGGATTCCTGCGGTATTATTCCATATTCTGGGATTCCTGCGGTTTTATCCTGATCGAGTATCTGGAGCGTGACCATACCGTTACTGCTCATCATTATTGTGCCACTTTGACAAGGTTACGTGAAGCCATCCAACGTGAACGTCCTGGCATGTTGAGTTATGGTGTCATCCACCTGCATGACAGTGCCAGGCCCCATACTGCTGCTCTCCAAACTCAAGAATTGCTGCAAAAGTTCAAGTGGGAAATTTGGAGCCACCCCCCTACAGCCCAGATTTGTCACGCAGTGACTATTCCCTTTAACCAAAATTGAAGGAACACATATCTTGAACAAGGTTCTCTTCAGACAGTGATGTGAAAACAGCTGCAGAGAACTGGCTCAATGGACAGGGGCGTGATTTTTACCAAGCCGGGTTAAACAAGTTGGTCCTGAGTTCAGATAGATGCCTAAATAGATTTGGTGATTATGTGGAAAAGTGATCGTCAAGTATGCCTCTTAATTCCATTTTGTATTTTCTGTCTATTGTTAATAAATCATTTTTATTACCCTTGTAATCTTTTTTTTAATCCATCCTCGTATGTTTCTACAGTGAGTCGTAAAAGAAATAATAATATTGAATGCAAGAGGTGTATAGCTCACGTGTGTCTGTGGATATTAGAAGCGCAAAAGGTGCAGTCGAACGGATGAGAGATAATGTTTTGCAACTGTATGGATAGCAAATGAGAGGTAATCCTTCGCAACTGTACTCCATCTGACGATGGTCTTTTCCCTCTAGTATAAAAGATTCGTTGATAAAATGTTGAACTCTAAATGAAGAATGAGTTGCAGAATGTGAATGAGTTGCAGAATGTGATTGACATACTAAAGTGTGAGTGGCCCTCAAAATTAGCAGCTCTAACCTTCCGGTAACTGCAAGAAGAGCAGACAAAATATAAAGAAAAACAAAAATCATCCCCAAATCTGTTACATATATATATATATATATATATATATATATATATATTCTTTCATTTAACTGCTATTTTTAATCTTCTCACTCTTATTGGATTACTTTTCTACAGTAATTCAAATGGAAATTAAACGGCGAATAAAATGTGACAGTCCACTACACTATTAAATTTATTGCTCGTTCGGAAACGGGTTAATTCAATTAAATCGATATTTTAATCCTTTGCATTGGATGCCGCATCCTCCGTTCCATTGTCGCCAATCTAATGAATGTGTTCGATTGACTCACCGAACGGCGTAGGCATCGTTCGACGATCTGCTAATCTTCGGAGGATTCTAGTAATGAATGGAGAGGGATCTGACGCGTCAAATATTCCACAATCTATCATGAGCGAAAAACGTTCGAAAAGATAAAAAAATGCACCCCACCTAAGGGACATTTTTTATGAGTTTAAGGGAGCGGCTTATTGTTTCTGCTTGGAATTGATTCATTGAATTGAATCTGTAAGGTTCTATTGCTTTAAACTCGTGGATTCGTTCAATAAAAGATTTGCGAGAAAGATTCTAGAAAAAATAATGTTGGAATTCGTTCTTTTTAATACTCTTTTTTCTTTTACTTTAGAGTTTAATTAAGATTGTGAATTAAAAAGAACGCATGTAATTGCGCAGTTTTAGAAATATGTTTAAACAGAAATCTGAAAATAGAATTAATATATTTAAAACTTTACATGAATAACAATGTCTTAGTAACTTATCTGTAAATACTGAATATTAAGGTAATGTGTACTAAATATTTATATTTTATAAAGGCATAAATATAAACTTTGCATGCAATACATTATTATACAATATACAAAAAATAAAATAATGATTCAGTATTTTCTTTGATTATTGTAAATATATAAATTTTAAAATATCTTCTGTAAGCAAATCTACATTCTAAATGCTTCCCAATTTTAGTATTCTTATTATTTATCACAAGCAATGCCGTCCACGTTTCAAATTTTCAAGTCGAGGTATTACTAAACAGTGATATTTCCACACAATTAATATTAAACAGACGATGTTTTTATCCAGAAACTGAATACAGCAAAATTGTGTTGCTTTTCAATGAAAATAGTTGTTTTCAGTTAAAATTATATTTAGATTAAGCAACCAAATCACAATGTGAGGGATTATTTTTATCTGAGTTATAAAAAACATTGGATACATAAATATTTTTGGACTGCGTTTTTATCGATTGTTTTAACGGAATAAAATAAGTTAACTGTAATAATTGAAGATTCAAAAGCTATTTTGAAGTCATGTATTCCACTATGCCTAATGATATCTAAATTTCAGCTATTCCCTATTGTCATTAATTGATTGTCTGAACGGTATAACAAAATATTACGGAGATAGCTTTTGCTACTATTTTAAAATTGCTCCATTTTGTAATATTAAGAACGAACAGAATATTTTATACTTCTATTTATACATTCTAATTTTAAGGTAATTAACTACAGACGAAATAGAGATTTTTCTCATATATATATATATATATATATATATATATATATATATATATATATATATATATATATATTATATAAATTAATATGTAATATTGAAAATTTATTTGTCTGAAATTTCAAATAATGCAAAAGTACGATGTGTCCAAATACTTTCCTTTCTTTGCAAACTATCACATTTTGATTTAATAGAAAATGAAAAAATAAGACTTTTTACTAATCTATCACGTAAAAAATTAAATTTTTGAAATTGTCAATGGTGTTAATCATACCAAATTTTATTCTAATAGCCTTATCATTTCATTCGATATCGCATTCACTGAGGAGAAAGTAAATTTTCTATTAATCTTGAGAAAGGCACGGGATAGTTATTAATGAATCGTGACAATCAACTCCATAAATAATTATATTTCTTCAATAATAATAAATATAATTGAAATGTATGATATATGTCTCATATCCTCCTCCTCCTCCCTCTCTCCTTCTCAAGAGTGTACGAGAACTGCAATCAGCAATCCTAAATCTTATCCTGTTATATCCCTTTCTTATCAAGAAAACTTCCTGCATACTACAGGACAACTACAGTTCATCCTGCAATGCACATAAGGGCATATGTAGTGTAGCGCTAGAAAAAATCTTATCTGGGCAGCACATATCTTTCTCTGCAGACTTTCTCTCCATAATACTTTAATTTGAGTTCAAAGGATCAAATAAACGCGGATATAATATCCAGTTTACAATTTTAATATATATTTCTTTTCTTTAAGCAAATTAATGCATTTTAAAACGTCGACATCTCCTCAAAATTAAAAAAAAACTTAAATATATCGAAAACGACTCGTCCTAGAGCAGTGAAGTTGGTCTTATCTAATTCGTCTTTATAAATTAAGCATAAAACAAGCATTTACAGAATACTTAATCATGCTTAGTCTTTTATTTATGATTTAGGTGGATTTGCATGTCATTTCGCAAAAATTGTCTAATTCTATTTTTTTTTAATCGATCCAATCAGAACCATCAAAAACCAATCAGAACCAAGGCAATCTATAAGTGACTTAAAAACCGAAATATTAGAAATGTCATCGAATAGTTTTAATTGCAATGAATAACATCGGCAGCTTTTCAAAATGCTAAAAGTCTTACTATCTCGAAAATGGTCCATTTTAGAGTAAGTAGCGTCCACTTTAAAATCAAATTCCTTTTGTAGTTAAAAATTACGTAAAAAACAAGCTTTTAATCAATGCATTTCAGTATATTTAGTCTTATATTGCAAATTTAGACAATTTTTGGACCATTTTTCAAATTAAATGCAGGTTATAATTTTCAAAATTGTACCAAAATCTCATCAGCACCAGGGTGACCAACAACTGATTTATCCACAAAATTTTGTAAAATTAGGTCGAATGAGTACTTGAGTCAAAATGGGATTTTCGTGGTCTAGACGCAGTTACATGTTCTGAGTACTCTAGTGCTCGAAACATGTAGATCCGTCGAAAACTCCGTTGTGATTTTCGACACGATTGGAATAATTTCCCCCATTATCATGTATTTTAGAGAAAGTAAAAACATCTAATGTGAGCAGCATATGGTTTTCCCCTACAGGCTATTAATTTAAAGAATTATAAATTAAAGAAAAGGAAATGGAGTTTAATAGCACAAAGTAATGCGTATAATTATTTAAAATTACGCCGAATTTGCAGTTTTATTTTAGTTTGCGTTTTTGTTTGGCGACTGGGTGTATTTTTAAAGGCGATGTGACAAAAATAAAAAATAAATAAAAATGTCTCAAAAACGTTTAATCCAAAAGTCATGGGGTTGGCCTTATTATTTTTATTGTCAAAAATTACGTACAGAATAAGCATTTAATTGATACATTCGATTATACGTATTCTTTAATTTTAGATTTTGGCAATTTTTATGGTATATTTAAAAAAAATCTGATGTGGGCAACACATGATTTTCCTTATATAATGCAATGAATTTACTACTTTTACAGTAAAAAAATGGGTTTTTCTTATAGTAGATACTTATACTTTTGCCAAAATATTGAATTATCGACAATTAGTCGTCATTTTCATTGAGTTAGCGTCATTTTTATCCATTTGGCAAGGTTTTCGTTAATTTGGCAACATTTAAAAAGTCGCTGAGTTGGCGCCATTCCACCAAATTCGTCGCCAAAATCTCGCCAAGCGTTATGGACAGAGAAACAAGTCATTCTTATGGCAGATAAATGACTATTGGCGTTCAAATACAAAAGTATTACTCAAAGTATATTTTCTCATGAATGGAACGAGCTAGATCCACGAGAATGATGTCACCAAATTTATCTCATGATATTACATATGAAAAGTGAACATGTTTCTCAACATTTTAATTTATGAGATCTTTTGATACATTTATTAGAAAAATGTGCAATATCTCGAGAACGGTTAATGCTAACGTTCTAAAGTTTATGTCAATCGTTTTCTAAGGAAAAATTACATAAGAAATGTTTATTTGTGGAACTTTATTAAAGGTTTTGATTTTTTGATGATTTTTTCAAAATTTCATTCGAAAATTTAGAGGGGTTCTGAACATTTGATTACGTATAAAAACAATAGGTTTCTAGTATTCAGGGATTGTGATTTTTGTACCAAATTTCATTCGAATCGCTTTATTCGTTCGTGAGATATCGTCTCCACAGGCTCACTGACACACACACACACATACTTTCACACACACACAGACGTCACCTCAAAAATGTTTGATTCGTGATCAGGGATGCTTGAAACGTGCTCTCCCGTCGAAAACTCGAATTCGACTTTTTGACCCCGTTTCAATACTTTTCTTATACATTATGTATATAAGGAAAGTAAAAAGGGGAAGTTAATTCTTTCCGAAGCGTACCAATTTGTGATCAACACAACAGTATATTACAGGTGATTTATCTACCAAATTTTCTGAAATGCGGTCAATTAGATTTTCAGCTTCAATAAATACATATATTGCACAGACACACCCACACACTGACGTTGAGCTAAAAATAGTTTTTCTTGGTTTAGCGTTCTAGAAACGCGTAGATCCGTTGAAAACTCGAGCTGCGATTTTCGACACGATTCCAATACTTCCCATATATATTACCATGCATTGTAGAGAAAGTAAAATGGCATGGCCAGGTAGTTTTATTGTTAGACGACTATTTTAAGCTCACGAAACACGCCGTTTAAATGTTAAATAGGAAAACCGCAAATCAGATTAATTAAAGAAAATCAAACATTTAAATATATTTTTACTTTCCTTATATACATAATGTATAAGGAAAGTATTGTGACGGGGTCGAAAATTCGAATTTGAGTTTTCGACGGGAGAGCACGTTTCAAGCATCCCTGATCACGAATCAAGCATTTTTGAAGTGATGTCTGTGTGTGTGTGTGTGTGTGTGAAAGTATGTGTGTGTGTGAAAGTATGTGTGTGTGTGTGAAAGTATGTGTGTGTGTGTGTGTGTGAAAGTATGTGTGTGTGTGTGTGAAAGTATGTGTGTGTGTGTGTGTGTGAAAGTATGTGTGTGTGTGTGTGTGTCAGTGAGTCTGTGGAGACGATAACTGACGAATGAATGGACCGATTCAAACCAAATTTGGTACAAAAATCACAATCCGTAAACACTGGAAGCCTATTGTTTTTATACGCAATCGAATGTTTAGAATCCCCCTAAATTTTCGAATGAAATTTTGAAAAAATCGTCAAAAAATCAAAACCACTAATAAAGTTACGCAAATAGACATTTCTTATGTAATTTTTCATTAGAAAACGATTGACATAAATTTTAGAACGCTAACATGAACCGTTCTCGAGATATTGTACATTTTTAAAAAAAATTATCAAAAAGTCATATAAAATACAAAAAAAATATTTCCTATTGAGAAACATGTTCAGTTTTTATATGTAATACTATACGATAAATTGGGTAACATCATTCTCGTGGATCTAGCTCGTTCCATTCATGAAAAAATATACTTTAAGTAATACTTTTGTATTTGAACGCCAATAGTCATTTATCTGCTATAAGAATAACTTATTTCTTAGTGCATAGCGCTTGGCGAGATTTTGGCGAAGAATTTGGCGGAATGTCGCCAACTTGACGACTTTTTGAAATGTTGCCAAATTAACGAAAATCTCGCCAAATGGATAAAAATGACGCTAAATCAATGAAAATTACGGCTAATTGTCGAAAATTCAATATCTTGGAAAGAATATTAGTATCTACTATAAGAAAAACCTATTTTTTTTACTGTAAAAGTAGTAAATTCATTACATTATATAAGGAAAGTCATGTGTTGCCCACATCAGATTTTTTTTCTTACAAGCAGAAACATCAATCTTTATGATTTTATATACACACGACAGATGACTTACCAACCTACAATTAGGGCCAAACTTTTATTTTGTTGCAACGAGAAAAGCATCTTCATTTTACTGCTTCTTGAAACAACTGCAGGCGATGGCTGGTAGTCCTTGCGCTAAGCAAATGTTCCAAGAATTGAAAAGTCTACGGGGCATGTCATAGAATTCTAGTGTTCGCAAAAACGTGATCGGCATTTTTAAAGTTACGGACGATTGAACGAATGGAACTGTGGAATTACAAGTAGATAAATTGAATCTCTTTGTTCTTCGGGCAGTATTATAGCGAATAATCCTAGTACAAGCGTGGGAGTTGTTTTAGGATCAGTTTGCTTGAAAAAATGTTGATCATCATTGCTCAGAGGAAGTAAATCTAATGTTTTAGTGGTAAAGTACAGAATGTATAAGGTATAATTTAGATGTTTTTTATTTTTAAATGTTTTGTCTATTTTCGAACAAATTACTGTATTAAAGTAAATGATACAAAATATGCTGTGATCTGTTTTATAAAATAGGTTTACAATTATATTATTTTTCTTATGAGTTGAACTACACGAAATCTATAAGTTAGGTTCTATCTGAAATAGTAAAATAATATTTGTCTGTTTAAGGAAAGCTTGAGCAAAGTATATAAGCACAAATAAATACGTAATTTTTTGTGCTTATATATGTCTATTTTATTTGTGCTTATATACAATGTCCAAGCTCTCCTTATCCTTCGCACAAAGTGTATTTTACTTATTGATTTGTCTATTTATTTATAGGATAAACAGCAAAAAACCTAGGCGACCCATAAATAAAACAATTTTTTAAATGAGTAATTTTTAAAATAATTGAAGTAGTTTTTCTTATTATTTTTTGTTCAAGCTCAATTTTGGATGTTTTTTTCAAATTGGCTTCTTAACAATCGAAAGCAAACGTTCTTTCCAATGAAAATTAATTTCTGAAAGAAACCGTATTTTTGTATTCGTCCATTAGCGAACTTAAAATCCGAACGATTATAGTTTTTGTTTTCATTGGGCCTCTGTTTCAAGGTCTATTTTGTTTTATGTTTTGTACGTTCATGGTCCTTTTTCTAACCACAAATGTAATTTAACCACAAATATATTTGTAGAAGCAGCTTTAGTGAATTATTCGATTACGTGTAGTTCTATGGAAATAGAAATAATTTTCTATTTCACAATTATTTACATAAGTAATGAAAATTGCTTACTGTACATGATTTTACCGCACTCTATTTGTTACAAATTAAGAAACACTGGAGGAATAGTTAGCTTCTTTCCTCATTGTTCCGTTGCATAAATTGCAAGTTACATGATTTTCTCCTTTTTATATGATTTTTATCAGTATTTGCAACACAATTCACTCTTTATATATTTGCAATGCTATATTAGGGATTTTCACAAAACTAACTAGAGAAATCAAACTGATTGATAAGGAAATAATCGTACTAATTAGAGAATGCTCAAGGGAAGGGAAGGGCCAAAATCTCGATAATATGAATGCTAAAAGATATGTTTAAAAATGAATAGTTTGCCTAATCGTCTTCGGTTCATTTAGAAGCACACTGAGATTCAATTATCAAAGTTTTGTCTCTAAAACTGGCACGCCCATAAAGCCATGAGTGGATACATTTATCTAAACAAAATTGTCGAACTTCGTATTCTTATCTATATTTTCATTGTTTCGAAGCATGCAAAACTGAGACAATGCAGTTTTCTATGCAAAATCTTCTACGAGCTTTGTCTTTTGGAAATAAGCTCAAGGTACTTCTTTCTTTTGTCTCTCAGTCCTCAAAAGGTGTTAAGAAAAACTTATATATCAGCATTTTAGCTAATTGGTGCATTTTAAAATCGACAGAGATGTCTCAGTAGTCATGGCACAGGAGAATCGTACGTGATAATCCGGTATTTGATCCTTGGCCCTGCCCAAAACTATCCCCATGTCTATACGGAGTATAATCACGATAAATCTGTAGATCCATAAGTCCATCTGAGCAGAGATACATTAGGGGAATGATGGTACGGTCCCTGTGATGTCCTCCTCTCAGTGGGTTCCTGCCTAAATTAAGTCGTTAAACGGTGCAATATTATCCGCCGCCTCTGGTGCACCGGGGCAATGCATTCTCCCAGTAAAATGGTTCATGGTTTGGTCGCAAATTTAAGTGAATTATTGTAATATCAAGGACCTTGCCTAAGAAAAATTAAAAATTCTCTCAATGTTAATTAAGCGTTTGGTGTGTTCCACAGGTAACTTCTTGCATGGATTGACGAACTTCGATATCAAGGAAACATAATAAAGCAAATTTAAAATTTATTAAATGTATAATTATACTAAAACTTGATAGGTTTGTAGTTACTAGTTAAAAAGACATTCTAAATTTCGTGCAAATCGCTTGAATCTTTCAAGGGATGTCACACTCTCTCCTGCGTGTCTTAGGATGAGCCGGACGGTCTGGGCTTTCGACACTCCCTTTGCGTTTATGTCTCATAAATGAAGCCATTTTAAACAAAAAGTTACGTAAAAAGTTGCGTACAAACAAAAAGTTACGTAAAAAGTTGCGTAAAAACAAAAGTTACGTAAAAAGTTGCGTAAAAACAAAAAGTTACGTAAAAAGTTGCGTACAAATAAAAAGTTACGTAAAAAGTTGCGTACAAGCAAAAAGTCACGTAAAAAGTTGCGTACAAACAAAAAGTCACGTAAGAAGTTGCATACAAACAAAAGTTACGTAAAAAGTTCCGTACAAACAAAAAGTTAAAAATTGTCATCCGGAAATGCGCTAAATGTACAACAAACCTGTGCCGTGTATCTTATGTATCATATTTTCACCGTGAAAGAAGAAAATATATAGGGAAAGTAATATGCTGCCCACATCAGATTTTTTCATATATGTTTGAAGACATTTTAAAAATAAATATCTCTTGATTTAATAAAGCAATTAATAAATCCAAATAAATTAAATCAAACAGTAAAAGTAACAGTTTAAAGTAAATTCACTGCATTATATAAAGTTATGTGCTGCCCACATCAAATTTTGTTTAGTATTTACGTTTAAAATAATATTTTTCTAAATTATAAATGATCTCGGTTTGAACTATAAGAAATCGCCATCATATTATTAACTAGAAAAATGATTAAAATTCAGATTTGAATGATCACGCATTTTACTGGATAAACTATTTACTAACATTTTTAAGTTCGCTGTCATTTTACCAAATATTTCTATGGCTTAGTGTTTTAAAAGTATATTAAATAAATATTTTATAAAATCAAATATTGGCAAAGCAAGCGCAAATTGTTCATCACACATTTTTACCTGCGTTTTATACGTCGCATTTTATGAGTCGCTCAATCAATAATTTCTAAACTGTTAAAAAATATGATTTCTGAATCTCTTTATACCTGGCGTTAGGAAAAGACCAGTATTTGGCTATAAAATTATTATCGTAGAACTAAAAACACGTGTTAAATCTTAAAAAAGTACTTTTGGTGACTATAACAACTCGGAAAAAATGAATTCTTTTGGTTTGACTGAGTTTTTCTGGAAGGTATGGATATCTATCTACTCATAGCCAAAAGCAACAGTCATCTTTTACGACACAAGGAGTGTATTTTTTATCCTTACTAAAGAATTTATTTTTTAGATAGATTCTTTTGTGCAGTCACTTTTGTTGAAGTTCCAAAACTTACAATTCTTATGCTTTGGGGTATCTTACCTTCGAACATTTTTTATGGTTTGGGAGAAAGACATTCGTCTGTTACGTGATAAGATGAATTAATGGATATACATCTTGTTTTGTTTTGTTTTCAGATTTTAATAAACGGTTTCTAATTCATGTAGAACAAAATATGGTATACACATTTTTTTCTTTTATCGACAGTAGCCAGGGTTTATTATAGTTCTTATTCGTAGATGAAACGTTAAAAGTATTTAAATTATAATTAACTAATGAGATTGATAAGAATTATATATACAGGGTGTCCAGTGCTATCGGTGCCCAATGGCTATTTCCTCAACCGTTAGTCACAGAGATATACTTCTAATTGCAAAAATGTTTTAAATTTTAAAATCTATTATCTTAGAAACAGTTTAAATCAATAAATACATTTCTGAAAGAAATAAGAAATATAAATTTTTATACGGTCCCCTGGTCCTACCAACTATATTTAGGGAAATCATCCTCATACAATTTCATGCAAAATAAAAAAAAATCTTCCTTTTACGACCAAAATTCACAGAGATATGAAGCATTAAACTTTGACTTAAGTCGCTTTTCCACGCATAAAAATGTCCCGTTTCAGGCAACCAACCAATCAGGAACCATATTGACCATTTCTCAGCAAAAAAAGGGCTCCAACTTTAAACAGCTGTAAGTCGGACAATTTTGGTCGTAAAAGGATGATTTTCTTTTTTATTTTGCATACAATTGTATGATGATTTTCCTAAATATAATTTGTAGAACCGAGGGACTGTATAAAAATTTATATTTCGTATTTCTTTCAGAAATGCATTTATTAATTTAAACTGTTTCTAAGGTAATAGACTTTAAAATTTAAAACATTTTTGCAATTGGAAATGTATCTCTGTGACTAACGGCACCAATAGCACTGGACATTCTGCATATATATATATATATATAGATATATATTGTAGACATTGAAAGTGGACATATTGATACTTAATAACTATTTTTAATGTTATGTAATATTTTTAAACATTTGGAAAACGCTTAATGTCATGTCTCAAAAATGGTATATGCTAGCTTTCTAAAGTTTATATCATTCGTTTTCTAATGCAAAATTACATCTGAAACGATATTTTATTTAACATTATTAAAAGTCCTGATTTTTGTATGATATATTTTTAAAAAATCATTCAAAGATGGGGGTCTGAAGATCCGATTGCGTTTAAAATCAATTGAGTTCCAATATGTACTAATTGTAACAATCGAACCAAATTTTTTTCTGAACGCTTCATTCGTTCGTGAGATAGCGCGTTTATTGATTCACTTACGCACACTAACATATAGGGTGTCCCAAAAAGGACGCCCGAACTTTAACAATGAATATCTCGAAAACGGTTATAGATAAAAGGGTGAAATAAAATGTTTGTTTATTGGACAACTAGAAAAATTTACATACTATGGTTTCAAAAAATAGTTGAAGATTTTGCTAACAGATGCGCTGATAGGCATATATAGTCAAATCAGTTTCAACGCTTCCTATCCTTTAAAATTTAGTAAACAAATATTGATTTTTTTTTCAATCCGGAACTTTAGATACTTAAAATCTACGTTGAAAGCTATGCCTTGTCTTCGGGCTGCAATTCAGCCGATGGTATTCGAGCACAATGAAAATCCTATGCTCCATCGAATACAACTCTCTTCCATGTTTCTGTCCACCCGTTCACTGCCTAAAATATTATTTCATGTTCTGACAGTGGAACACAAAAAAGACTAAATTAATTGTAGAACACACCCCAATTTAACGGAAATTGAAACGCCACCTGCAGCGTCATCTATTGGCAAAAATTTGAAATATATTTTGAAAACCACCATATGCAAATTTTACTGACTGTCCAATAAACATACACTTTATTTCACCCTTTTATCTGTAACCGCTTCGAGATATTCTCTTTTAAAGTTCGGGAGTCCTTTTGGAGACACCTTGTACATACACACACTAGCTAACATACACTCAAGCATGAACAAACTCACATTAACATACACACACTAACGTACATACACACACTAACGTACATACACACACACTAACATGCACACAGACTTACTAACATACACCCAAGCATGAGCAAACACACATTAACATACACACACTAACGTACATACACACACTAACATGCACACACACTAACATACACATACACTAACATACACATACACTAAAATACACACACACTAACATACACACTCACACTAGCATTCACGCACATGTTAACATGCACATATAGTAACATACATGCACACACACTAACATACACACACTTCTAAACCTTCCCCCGCTAATTCCGAGGCCTGGTTCTCGAGTGTCTGCTCGAATAAAACTTCAATTAACAAAATTAAAAACTGTGTTCTCATAGCGAGAGAAATATCCAACAAAATCACTTGAATAGCCTGAGAGCCATTGCTGCTTTTAACTTTTTCTCTGGTTGTTGATCCCCTTGGTTTTTGCTTGCTCCTCCCCGGTGGTGCCGCCTTCCCTTTTATTTTGGTTTGCTGTGTTGTTTTGGTGTTGTGTTTTGTTTTTGATTACTGCTTTGTTTGTTTGCTGTTTTGTTTAGTTGTGTTTATTCTGGTGTTGTCGCCGGATCTCTTTCCGGCCGTCCAATTAGATACTCAAGTCCTCTGGATGAGTCGGACGGTCTGGGTCTTCACACACACACACTAGCATGCACGCACATACTAACATGCACATATTAATATGCACATATTAGCAGACATACAGATACAGAAACACACACATCCCTTTAAAAATGGGCGATTCGAGTTCGTTATTGTTTAAAACGTGTTTTTTCTTCGAAAACTCGAATTAAAAATGATCGACCCCATTTCCTTATACATTATACTCATGTATAAAAAGAAAGTAATTAGAATCGTAATATTAATCCATGGCACTGCGTCCAGCTTCTTTTTTTTAAGCATACACCCTCTAATTCGCATTTCATTCCCCGACATAAAGCTTCGATAAAAACTTTGAACGTTTTCCATACAGCGAGATACTAGAATTTGATTCCATTTAAGATACAGATTGTTTAATTGACGCTAATAAATTGAAGCTAAAATGAGGGGAATCGATTACTTGCTAAATAATTAACTAAGTGGATATGAAGTTAGCAGCAAAACAATGTAAGGCAATGAATAATTGGGAAAGAGAAGATCGTTTGGATAACGCCTGCGGTTCTCTTCATCAATGCCGCCCGAAGTTACATGCATATCGACTAACCTAAGGAATTAATTGGCTAGAGATATTAGAATAGAGTGGAATTGAAACAGACTGGGAAACTGAAACACGGCGGAATTTGATTTTGCCTTGACTCAACTGTGAAATCGAAAGAGGGGGATTAAATAAAAATCCTTAGTCAATACACGGACTTGAATTTGATGCCAAATACGAACTTCAAGAATTAGTCAGCAAACTCTTAACTGAAAAGTTGATTCAATTAAAATTTAAATTTCATTCTCCGAATTTAGCATCGGATTACACAAATTAAAACGGTTCGATTCTGTTCAATATACATGTAATTTTACTTGTTGCTATGTATTCAATTAATATAATTCAGTCATTCCTTGTTTATAAATGTTTATTTCTTTATTTCTGACGAGGATTCCTGAATTGTATATACAGTACGTGCTTTAGCGTATAAAACAATAACTAATAAACGTTTCTTCCTTTATTTCTACCGAGAATTGCTGAATTGTATATATAGTACATGCATGCGTTAGCGTGCAACAATAACAAAAAATCATTTCGAAAACACGATATGGGTTATCTTCAGTGTGCGAAAGCCAAAAACTGTGCCTCAAATTATTTAAAATGAATTGGCCAAATAAAGGATGAAGTTATATACTCCAATTATGTACTGTAGCTCTTGGCTTGCTTGCACTGAAGATTCACAATCTGCATAATGTTTTTGAAGCGATCGCTTGTTTTTTTTTTTACATTTTATTTGTCAGATATTTTACGTTGTAATCTTATCGCAATTTTTTCCTATTCCAATTTATGTGATTTTATAAATTTTTATTATTAACGATTGTTTACAAAACAATCATTTTATTAACGTACTAGAAAATGTACCCGTTGTTGCTCCGGATTTAATATGCAAACTAAATGCAGTATATGAAATACCGGACACTGCCTTCGTTAGTTCAAGCTGAAAGTGCAATCTTTAAAGATACTAGCTCATTTAGAAGCTGATATATGATCAAATTAGTGAAAGAACCCCAATAAATTGATAAGGCACACTACGAAATCAACCAACAGATTCATTAAAAAAAACTGAAATATGCATTGAAAATTAGATTTAAAAAACATTTTAAAAGAGAATAAGAAAAAATAGGCGGCAAACTATGCAGAGTTCACTTCGAAAATAAGAGCTGCAATTCCGTCCTAGTATCTCAACGGTAGTGCGTCCGCTGGCCCGTGCAAAGATCCATTGTAAGATTCCGGTTTGGGCGGCAAAGTTCTTTGTAAGAACCCCATTATTTGATTACAATTCGCTGATAGAAACTTCTTCAAAACAAACATCGCACAGATGCACAAGCGCATGCAGGTGGCACGTCTTTATATTTAAAACAATTAAAATTAAATTGCCTAAAATTGGTAACAACTGCCATGTTTGTGCTGTAGCGGGGAAATAAATGCTATAATTTCGACGAAAATTGAGTCCAAACATTTTAGACCAAATTAAAAACTCTTAGAAAATTTAGAAATAGAGTAATATAAATGTTCTTCATTAGAATGCGAGGATATAGCTCCCTATTCATGCCAAATATTAGAATCGTGCGAATATTTGATTCTTCGATACGAAAAAAATAGAAATTTATTAAAACAGCTTAGATATATTTAAAAATAAATAAATAAATAAATATGAAGCATTTTTCCTACATATTCGGTTCAAAGTTCGTTTGAAAGAACGTTCTTTGATGTTTTTGACGGTTAAGATGGAAACTCTAAAATCATAGCTTCGATTGATAAGGACTCGATTGTTGTGAAACACATATTACATAAAACTCGAGCATGAAATAATGAAAAGACTAATTCAAATTTTAAAAAAAGCTCCGAGGTACATCGGGACCTGTCCTCCTGAACTATGAAAAGCTTTGGGTTACAAAAATTGTCCATTACGCAACCGACAGACATTCACACAACCGAACAAAGAAACATATATCTTATTTTATTAAATAAGAAGATATATGGGCAATACTTTATCAACATATTATCAATATACCTATATAAAAGTGATATTTCATTACGCTAAGTAAATACTTTTAATCCTAATATTTAACCATTGTTTTACTATAGTAATTCTAATATTTATATCCTATTAGTGTCTGTTACTTTTGTAAAAACGTTTTCAATAAAATATTTCTAATAAAATATGTATAGGCCATAAAAGTAATTCTAATAAAACATATATTTATATCTATGGAATTCTCGATTTCTAGAAAACGTTATCTGCTAAATGCTGCATATGGTAATTAAGAATTTGTAAATATGAGGAACCAAATAACACACTCTCATATATATATATATATATATATATATATATATATATATATATATATATATATATATATATATATATATATATATATATATATATATATATATATAATGTGTGTCTGAGTATAATTAAAAATCTGCTTGTCTCTTTTGTACTCAAACCCACAGCTTTAGACGGAATATTTTCAAATTTGATATAGTTATTATCTAGATTACTACATATAACTCTCAATGTTCGGTGTCTGTAGACTAAGGGATTGTGGATATATTAATGAAAAATGGTTCCATAGAAATAACATTGTGCAGACGATATTTTCCGAAACTTTAATTTGAAGAAAATGATATCACGTTACCCAGTAGCGAAATTGAATTAAATGTTTTTATCTGGCATGCGATTTTTATTCAATTTATCTTATTTCAATACTAAAGAATATAATATAAAACATTAATAAATAAACTGTATTATATTTTTTATATTGCTATATCAGTTATGGCTATAGCATACAAGATTACTGTAATAATTTTGAAAAATGTTTTTTTTTAATTTATATATTTCAGAATGTGTTTAAAGAATTGTTGCAATGGTGTAAAAAGTGGCATAAAAATTAATTTTGTCATAATTTTAGAATCTTCATTTTGGCATATCTTCAAAAAAATGTATAAATTTGCACATTAGTTTACGAACTTGACCAGGATATTTTATTCTTTCTGTTAGCAGATAATTGTACATAGTAGGAACATATATTCTTATCATTTTTATATTTTATAGGGTAAGTAAATTTAATATTTAAAGGGAATTTTTTAAAAGCAAATGAATGCGTTTAGAATGTGCACATATTTTAAATTACGAGTCACTCCGGGTATATCTGATAATAAAATTGTAATAACATGTTTGATACATTTTGATCTAGTGTTATAACTAATTCTACAGCGATAAATCAAAGGAATAAAATTAGAAACTTTCTAGTAAAAAATGTTTTTTTTTTCCCACACAAAACATATTAAACGGTCTAAAAAGTATTCTTAGGAACTCCATTAATTTTTCTTACTAAAAAGCTCGATTTAATTTACGTCTTAAAGATTCGAAGTTAAGTAATGCGAAACCAAAACTATGCATTTAATGGTCTGATAAATGATTAGAAGTTAAATAATTAAGGCCACACGTATTTTGGAATGCTAATTTCATTTGATTGCTAGAAAGATTCAAATACTTGTTCCACTTATTTCACTGAATAACCACTAATAGGAATTTTTCTTGATTTTTCTTTCTGTAGAAAGTAGCTAATTAGTAACCCAACAGGTAAACTCGTTGTAACGAATTGTTTTAAAAAGCTCTCAAAGCTTCATTACACATTTGATTTATTCTTTCCTTGGATAACAATTAGAACAAACAGAAACGTGGGACTTAAAATAATTATAAAAAATTGAATTCCTTGTACATGAGGAACAAATGACTGTGCTATTAATAGGAGATCAAGTGCAAACTATCAAATTAATTTTGTGGAAGAAGAAAAAATACATCGAAGTTAAAATTATTTAGTCAATGTAAAAAGAATGTAAAAAATATACGATTAAAAATAGGACAATAAAAATAATATGGATGAATTTTACTTATGTATTGATACCGAATCTAGCAAATGGCAAAAAATCTGCAGATATGTGCCAGAATTTGAAACAAGTATGCTGCATTTTTCTGCAGAAATTCGAAGGAAATAAAAACAGGAATTCTGCAAATTTTTGGCAGAAGAAATATGTACAAAGTCTTAAATCAATATTTTGGATAACAGGGGGCCAAGAGTTTTACTTTTTTACCTAGTATCAGACCAAAAACATTTGGGTTGACAGATAAGTGCTGTACCGATACGTGGCTATGACTTTTTAAATGAAATAATATCATTCGAAATTTTAATCCGTTTAAATTACTATGAAGAGCAATATGATTTTGAAATTTTTCTATGAGGGATTTATATACAAACAACCAGGCAAAAGGTTTATTTTACACAATTACAAGGATTTTAACTTTAGATTCCTAAACTGTTTTGCTCACGAAAGACATTTTACCTTACTGTAATATCGAGAAATACTAATCTTGTTTGTTCGATTTGTTTAAGAATAATCAGTATTAAAATCAAAGAATTAAATTCATTTTTTAAAAAAAAGAGATATTTATAACATAAATGTAGTTAATTAATATAAAATATAAAATTGCAGGGAAAGTTTAAAACTATAAGTGTTCCTAAAATCGTCTGATACACATGCAACAAACAAATTAGATTTTTTTTTATAAAAATCATAAACAAAATATTATGTTTCATTTGATAGGGATTTATATTTTAAATTGTCTAGAATGGGATGATTTGCTGCAGTAATTGTAAATTTATTTGTGCAAACATTTTCGTCTATAAAAACGCAGGAAAAATAGTGTAAATTTATTTGTGAAATACTGGTGTCTTGAAGTATCGTAGAAATTCTGCTAAGATCTCGATTGATAAATTTATTTGAGAAACGTGCAATATCTCGAAAACGGTTCATGCCTGCCTTCTAAGCACTGCACCATTCGTTTTGAAATAAAACATTACATAAGAAATGATTATTTATGTAACATAGTTCTGATTTTTTTAATGATTTTTTTCTTTCAAAATTTTATTCGAAAATTTAGGCGTTTTCCGAACATTCGATTGCGTTTAAAATAAATAGTGGTCCAATATTTACCGATTCTAATAATCATGCTAAATTTATTTCTAAACACACTGGCATACATACATACACACACACACACACACTGACATACACACATTGTAGAGTCCACTTCGAAGTAGAGGGTCGGTAGGGCAGTTCGGAGAGATTCCCGGTTGGGGCAGCAAGAATTTTTACAATGGCGGCCGAACAAATCAACCCTGTAGATTAATGCACAGATTTCGAAGGTCTGAAAGTGCCCTATACGACTAGTACGGATTCAGTGGACTCTGGGATGTGGCGCGGTGATTTCAAAGCCAATTCAAAGAGAGGATAACGACCACGCTGGATACTAACCTGGGTAAAAGTAATACTATCAGGAGGCTAACCTGATGTAAAAATAATAGGAGGTGATCAGTCAGATTATCAGTTGTGCACCAATCTGACATTAGAAGGTCCAGAACGCAGAGTCCACTTCAACGATAAGAGCTTGCAATTTCGTCCCAGTAGCTCAACGATATAGCGCCTGCTGACCTGTTCGGAGATCCAGAGTTCGATTCCCGGTTAGAGCAGAAAGGCTCTTTACAACATACACACATACTCTAACATACACACAGACATCGCCTCTAAAACGCTCGATTCGTTTTCAGGGATGCTTGAAACGTGTTCTTCCGTCGAAAACTCGAATTCAAACTTTTGACCCCATCACAATTCTCCTGTACATTATACTAGTACGTATGCAGGGAAAGCAAAAGTAGGGCTGAGGAGATCTTAAACCAGAATGCTGTCCTATATAGCAAAAGCAGAAGAATGGAGAGGTCGGAGAAAATAATGTTATCTTGTACAAGAAAGCAGAGGAATTGCGATGACGTAAAATAAGATGTTTTCCTGAATACTAAAAACAGAGGAATTATGAGGACGTGGTTCAGAACTGAAGTTGCACATCAATTTAAACCTGAAAGATGTTAATGCAGAATCCACTGTGATAACGTAGAGTGTTTTCTAAAATGCAGAAGAAATTAATATACTAGTAGCTCAATTGTTTGAGGCGCATGTATATGTAGAGATCTAGGGTTCGTACCCGGCACGTATTCCTTACGCCCCTTTCTTAATCTTTTGCTTACGGGTAGGACAGCGTCAATCCCATACGAAGAACCTCCCAAAAAGACAGGTATTTAACACACCCTATCCCAAACAGTTCGATCCCCCATTTCAGGCATTGGCGTCCATGGACGCCAATGTCTGCAAAGGGGGGGACCGAACTGTTTGGGATAGGGTATGTCAAATACTTGTCTTTTTGAAAGGTTCTTCGTTTGAGATTGACGCTGTCCCACCCGTAAGTAAAAGGTTAATTTGGTGGTGAATTATGTTACGTAAATTTCAAATATTACACTTGTAATTATACTGATCACACTTGTATTATATTACACTTAAAATATTCCACTTGTAATTATACTAATTACAAGTGTAATTACACTTGCAATATTACACTTGTAATTATAGTGGTAGATTTATAGTGCTCATTGTAGTCATCAAGTAACAAACATATATACAAATATTTCAATGCTGAATAATAACTAGAAAATGTACAAGGCGTTTTCCGGAATTTGAAATTAATATATTGGTAAAACGTTAATTGGTCTACGGGAATTCACTGTGAGTTCGAGTGTAGTATTTATCAAAGGTTTGTATCATAAATCCCGGTCAAAGCCGGGTATATTTTCTAGTAATAAAGAAAAATTGTTGCGTGCGTGCTCACACGGCTACGCCACAACCTCTCATTTTAAATCACGAGAAACACCGGATACATATTCTAGGTTCCAGTATATAAACATATAATACTTAAAAAGTACAAATAACAGAACTCAATTTCTAAATCGTCTGTTTTGAACTAAAATCATTCTCGCGACACAAACAAATGAAAAATACTTCAAACCGCAAAAGAGTTCCTTTAAGCATGAAAATCATTTCTATATATATCTCAACGAATGTTCATCCAATTTCAGTCCATTTTTAGCACAATGCTCATAATGATAATATAATACTAAATAAAAAAATAGCATCTTTTGAATTCGTAGATTACGAAAACCAAAAAATATAAATGCACTTGGTTCGATGAACTGTTTTCCCTCCAGGTTAAATGTTTGCCAAACTGCTCAATCTTCTGCGAATCTCAGGCAGCGAAGAAGGAATAGATTTAATTGAAAAAAAAATGGGGAATATAGTGATTTTAGACTCTTAAAATTCATAACTGAAAAACTAATTTTGAATTTAAAATGAAAATGCTGCTATTTGAGTCTTGAAATACCTGTTTACTAACTTTCATAGCCGTACGACGCTTAGATTTCTCGCTATAGACTACATACATACACGCAGACAGACAGAAAGACACACAGGCATTTTTATTTATTATGCAAAATTAAGGACCCTGGAAACATAAACAAGGGAGACGATTAAAATTCCTTAAACTGCAAAATTGAATATATGAAATTTACTTTCTTTTAACACTAGAAGGTTAACAACAGAAAGAAAAAAATGTTAGTAAACATTTTGTTTCTCTTTCAGAAATTTTCTGCTTGTACTTATGCAATAATGTTCAAAATTAATTTTTCAGCACTACATTTTCTATTATGGCTAGTATATGCTAGTGTAGCTATGTTTTAATCTTATTTTTATAACAATATAATTCAGAACTCATTTTCAAGTTATCTATAAATTTTGATTTCGTACTCATAACATTCAGATTTTAGCAATAGTTTAGCAATATCAATAGTTTGCATTTTAATGTAATTTAATGCATTTTAATGTAATTTAAAGCATTTTAATGAATCGTTTTTAGCAATAGTTTAGCAATGTCAATAGTTTGCATTTTAATGTATTGTTTTAAGCAATAGTTTAGCAATGTCAATAGTTTGCATTTTAATGTATTGTTTTTAGCAATAGTTTAGAAATGTCAATAGTTTGCATTTTAATGTATTTTATTATATTTTAATCTCTATATGTTGTATTGTATTTTATCTTGCACGCTGTTACTGGGACTTTGTCCTATAGCTTGGATTATCTTAAATAAATAAAAAAATAAATAAAAATTTTATGCACAAAGTGCCAATAGTGATAAAATCACGTAGAATGTATTTCAAATCTTCTTATAAAATCTTACCAATATTTGTTATATATATTTTTATTGTTTCGTTTACTGAAATTCTGATACATTTAATTCTTTCCTTTTGACAAATATTTTGATACGGAAACCTTTTCTACCAAACTTTCGTTCCACGTTTTGTTGATCCCGCGCTTGTTTCTAACAATCCACGTTTCGCATTTTATCCCGATAGTGTGATAAGAAATATATCACCGTGAAACGAATCTGAGAGAAACTCAAAAAGTTTTGTCCGAGAAGACGTGATTTTTAGAACGCACGTATTTGCTGCATAAAATTGAGCTCATCTGTTTTCTAGCAACACAGGCTTTAAAAACACGTATCGCAAATCATACGGAAATTTCAAGTTCTGATAACATCTATTATAGATGGGTATATTGCATGCGAACTCTGAATTTCAAATCTCCGGCGATGAAGAGATTCGAGGTTTAAAGTGTCTGATTTTAAGTTTATACAGCCCAGGAAATAGAATATATATTCTTCCCCGTGGACTAAAGTACCTTCTTAAAATACGATGTATTTTTTTTTCAATCGTAAAATTATTCATTATTTACCAAAATTGTAAACGCAATTATATTTGGAAACGTTAAGTTTGTCCAAATATATTATTTGTAAAATACAATTAATTATACTGTCGACAGCTACTGTATGAAAGCTATTTCAAATTTTTAAAGAGAAACTTTAGGAATTTTTTTATTATCTTGTAAACTGTCGCATTTCTAAAAGTTTTTTTTTCGGGGATGGGAGGCTTTAAGTGTCCCGCCTCTGCTTTCCCGCCTCTGCTCAAACTGTCGCCGTGTTCACGCGGGGTACGATCACATAACACATGTGGGTCCGTAAACCCTTCTGAGAAGGGTGATGTCCCATTTGATCTCTTCCCATTTTATCCTGCGTCTCTTGTTATTCCCATTTCGTCCTGTCTGCACCCCCTCCTAATTACCTTGAGGTCCTCACCTGTTGGTAGAGGGGAAAACTGTGTGCGTTCCCCAATAGTCTCTTCTCTTCACAACCCTCCTCGCCTGTAAAACCTCCGCCCAATAAAATTCGGGTGGGTTGTGTTTTTAAAAAAATTCTGCGTTTTTCAAACCTTTCAAATTCAGATGTTTAGCACATTTGAATATAAATTATTTCGGGCAGGACCGGGCCGAGATTCAATGGTCTTTGAACATAGCTAGGCCGGGCTCGGGTTCTACACTTGTAAAGTTCTTCGAGCTCGGGCCGGGTTTAAGCATTGACTCTGTCGGGTGGGGTGAAAGTGAAACTGAATTTTTGACTCGTGCAGACCTTTGACACACGGACTTTACGTATGTTTATGTGTGTGTAAAGGTGTCCTGGCTATGTCTATGTGTGTGTAAAGGCCTTTTGTAAGGCTTTTACACACACACATACATCCGGCCGTCCATACAGTTACCTTACACCTTTCTGGTAGGTCGGACGGTCTGGGTCTCAACAACAACACACATATACATCCATTTACACACACATATACATCCCCGGCCATCCAAACACACATATACATACATTTACACACACATATACATCCCCGGCCATCCAAACAGCAGCTCTAAGTCTACGGACGAGTCGGGTGGTCTGGGCTTTCGACACTCCTTTCGACACACATATACATCCGGCCGTCCAAATAGCTGCTCTTAGTCCTTTGGACGAGTCGGACGGTCTGGGTCTTCAACACACATATACATAACAGCCGGCCGTCCAAATGGCTGCTCATGTCCCCAGGACGAGCCGGACGGTCTGGGTCTTCAACACACATATACATCCCCGGCCACCCAAACTGTTACTCTAAGTCTTCGGACGAGTCGGTTGGTCTGGGCTTTCGACACACATATACATCCGGCCTTCCATTTTGCTACTCTTAGTCTTCGGACGAGTCGGTTGGCCTGGGCTTTCGACACACATATACATGGGAGCGCGGTAGCCCATTGGTTGTTGCACACGGTAGGCCCGGGTTCGATTCCAGCCTCTGCCAAAACTGCCGCCGTGTTCACGCGGAGTACGATTACGTTAAACATGTGGGTCCATAAGTCCTTCCGAGAGGTTGGTGGTAGGGGAAGGAGAGTACGGTCCCTGTGGATGCCTCCCCCACTGGGTTCCGGTCTAAATTGGGTGGCACTTCCCGACCGTCCAAACAGCTACCTTACACCTTTCTGGTAGGTCGGACGGTCTGGGTCTCAACAACACACATATACATAGTCAAGATCTTGGGATGTTGAAAATACTGAGTTTCGTTTATGTAATTTTTCAAGCAAGAAGAGGTATGACTCTTAACCCCCCCCCCCCTTGCCTATGGTACTGTACACACTTACTGATATATACAAATATATGACCCTAAAAACGTTATATTGAAATTCAAACTTGTAAAGCGGTCAAAAATTGGAATTATAATGTTTGACTAAGTTATAATACTTTTGCTACTGGAGAGTACTTTACAATACTAGATAAAGTGATAGGTTAAAAAGTTTTGGACTCTGTTCGTCAATTAAGGGTTTGCACAAGAGCCACTACATAAACATATATATTCATGGTACTACAAAACAATTATAAGAATCCATTTCATGGGGATATCTGACCAGACAGGATTTACTCTATCTAAATTATTTAAATATATTTAAATAACGCCAAACAACATATTTACAAGCAATATTTTTAATTTGTTCTCCTCGGAACTCATCCCCTAGGGAGTCATTTGCACCCCTCTCAGTTGGGAGAAAGGGTGAGAAACAGGTGTACATTGGATAAGGGATGAAATGCAACTATTTTAAAAAAGGGTAGCGCAAGGGACGAAATGGGAAGAGATGAAGTGGGAATAAACCCTGAGAAGTTAGTGGTAGGGGAAAGAGGATACAGTCCCTGTGAATGCCTCCCCCACTGGGTTCCGGTCTAAATTGGGAGGCACTTTCGGGTAAATCGGACGGTCTGGGTCGAAGAAGTGAAGAAGCAGCCTCTTCACCAGTGTCAGATGCGTATTTCTTTATAAGCTTGAAATGATTTTTAAAGTAAGTGTTGCTAATTCGAAAGTTACACTTGTTGCTAAAAAAGTGATCGATAGTTTCGGGCATGGTAGCTAGTCTATTCTACTAATTCCTGTCTAACTATGTATGTTTCGCGATTACAAAGCTAATACTCAAATTACAATCTATTTTTCAAATTGGGTTATAATTTGAGCATTTGCATGAAACTTCCAAAATTAAAAAAAAAATTAACTTACTTTCTTTTATTATTTACAGAAACGTCTAAAAAAAACAAAAATAGCATTTTTCAAACACTATCTTCTGCACTAATTTTTGCACTGCAATCTCGTTTCTTTTTAATAGATTTATTACTAAGTATCGGGATATTTTGTCACAAGTTACAGTCGAAAATACATAAAATAATAAATATTTTTACTTTCCCTATATACATAATATAATGCATGGGGAAAGCATTGTGGGGGAGAGGGTGAAAATTCGAATTCGAGTTTTCAATTGAAGAGCACGTTTTAAGCCTCCGTGAACTCAACTCGAACGTCTTTAAGGTAGTTTGTGTGTGTGCGTGCGTGTGTCCATGAGTCTAGAGTCTATGAATGCGATATCTCACGAACAAACGAAGCATTCCAAATGAAATTAGACACACATATTGCAATCGGTGAAAACTGAAAGCCCATTGATTTTAAATGCAATAGAATATTAAAAAGGTTCCTAAATTTTCGAATGAAATGTTGAAAAATCATTAAAATATCAGAAACAGACGAAATCATCAAAAGTTTTGAAAATTTTAATTAAGGTGACAATACAAAGGGATATTAAAAATAATTACATCACTTTACTACAAATGTTCGGATTTTATTTTTAACCTTAAATTTGAAATGGATTTTTATATTCAGAACTTTTATTGAGCGTGTAGTTTGTCACATTGGCCATTTGAGTACCCGCGAACCCGCCTTTGAGAATCCGTGAAGCACGAGTGAAATGGTTAGTTACTTAATAGACTACCTTGCTCCATGCGCCACAACCAGCAAGCATGGGCTTCACACTTTTAGTAGGGCAGAAAATCCGATAACTGTTGTTGTTGACTAAATGACCTCCTGTTTCGGCGGAGCCAATTCAGGACCAGTGACGCAGGAAAGAACGAATAAAGACACAAGACGAGAGAACAAAGTTTATTACATGAAAGCATCACTGACGAAGGTCGGGGGGGGGTGCAGCTTCACATTTCGACGAGGACCCAGTAGGCGGAAGACTGACTTTATCCTCAAGAAACATCCATGCCTTATTCGGGATTCGAACCCGAGCCCACAAGACAGCAGCCGGGCCCCGATAACTGTAGGAGCATCAAGAAACTCATTATATGCTGCAAGTGTGCAATTCTAGTTTATAATTCATAACTTCAAGTTTGTAATTTATATCACTCAGTCTGCGACACAAACAGACTCTTATATTAATTTATAGATAAAAGTTATAAATATATGTTTTCCCCCCTTATATATAGATATATAAATGTTTTGATTTATTTCGAAGATGCATTTGGTTCTATGGTAGAGAACTTTTTACGTGCGTACCAGACATGCATGTTGGGAAATAAATCACACAAATACAAGAATACAAAGAAATAGATTCTGACCTAATTATTACACTTAATCACATTAATTATTTATTTGTTTAATTTTCAACTTTTAGTGCTTCATTGCTTGACCGATCGCCGTATCCCGAATGAACTCATGGTAGTACATTTTGAAAATAAATATTATCTAGAAACTGCTCGTGAATATTGAGGGACGATTTGTTTATAACTGATTTAATACGTGCTCGAAATAAAAAAAAATTACATGTAAGCATAATGCTTTCGAACTGCTTGAGGCAGCTTTTATAGTACTTTGAGTTTACACATAGATATAACTCTAAATATCTAAGTCATATGCTAACAATATGTATTTTCTCAATATGACATTAAATAAGTAAATAAAATTAAATATGCTCTTTCAATTCAGTTTTTCGGATATATATATATATACAAGACTTTCACAAAAATGTAATCCACTTTTCAATTGCTTACCTTATATGTGGAACAAGGAAAGAGGGGTATGTACCTGTTTTATTTATTTATAATGGAATTTTTCTCCAGCCTATCGTTGAGTCTATTTTAATTTCACATATGCTTTTCAGACCATTTTCATTCCACATGGGCTCTACAGCCCATTTCAATAAAATATAAGTCACTGGTATTTAAAATACAAGTAAATAAAATTCTTAATATATGTATATATATATATATAATTCAAACTAGTAAAAACCTGATACACAAAAATGTGATGTGTAACGTATAAATTTAAATTTTAAACAGTTTTTTGCGATTTCCAATCTAAACAAAGCTGTCACATGATAGTATACAGGATTATTTAGATCCAAAATATGAGCGATTTCCATCGATATCAAAGCCTACAAACGGTTTTCAACCGGACTCCCTTGTATCTCATGAACTGGAGTAAGTCTTGTGATGTGCCCGATGAGGCAATGCAATCCATTTCCTGGTAACTCCTCCGACCCTATTCTTTTGTTTCCTCTTCGACTTTCTATTTTGTTTGCGTCTCTTTCCGATCCAGCTCTGCTTTGGGTGCCTTCAGTGGTTAAACATATCCACTTTATTTGATTTCTCTGGGAGCTGCTTTCATCTTTTGCTCCGAATCGTAATTTTTTGATGACTTGTAAGTGCTATCGATTTTTATGCGCTACGGAGGCAGTAGGTTATTTAAAGAGCATCCTTCAGACCAAACGAGATTGGGTCCTTAATTCTTTTCTGATCTTTCTTTTCTACAATTGTATTGACTGTCGGATTTCTTACGCTCTGCTTTCGTTTTTATTTTTATTTTTTGTCTTTTTATATTTCTAAAAGATTATTAGGTCTTTATTTTACTTTCGGCTGTAGATATTTTTAGGTGGTTTTTTTTTTTTCACAAAAAGATGGAAGTATTCGCAGTTTTAACCTATTATACGACGGCCACTGCTTCATAAATACTAATATATCTTGTTATCCGCAGTTTTGATATCTGGGTTTACAAGTCTCTATTGCTGCTGTCGAAAAATGAAAAAAAAAATTTTTTTTATCAAGAATTGGACGAAATTGTAAACTTGAGTTACTGCGTGATTGTATTTGGGGATGTCAAACTCAACTAGACAAGTTCTGTGAAAGGATTAGAGGTGCTGGAGGGAATGGCTTTCTGATAAGCTGAATTTGAGATTACGCCTTATTTATTTCAACAGAAAAGAAGAAACGTATATGTCAACACTCTGTTCAATTATTCAAGTTTTATACTCAAGTTTTCAAAGTTTTGAAACCTTATTAAATTCTGAAATCTTTTACTAAGAGAAAACTGTAGATTACTAAGATCGATATAAATACTGCAATATCTTCGCATCATTTGTGTTCCGACAAAAAAATTAATGCAAATAAGGTTTAGGCTATAAGTTTTGTGAAGATTGACACACAATATTTTCAAAAATATTTTATTTAATTTCATTACAATATTTTAGATTCTTAAACTCGTACTCTATTTTTCTAACATCACACCTCTGCTGCAATATCAGAGTAGTATAAAGATGCCCGACACTTTTGGCACTTGTACTGTTCATTAACAACGAAATATCTCAGTAGACGTGTGTCAAGATATAGTTCATAGCAGTTCGAATTTACAACGGTTGAACAAATGCAGCTTTCAAATTGTTAGTAAGATAAGATATAGCATTAATAGTAGCAATATTAGTAGATTACATTTGCTGCATTGCGTTAGTTCGTTTAAGTTATCCATCGGCTAGATAATCATATTTTTTTATTATAAAAATATTTATAGTTTACGTTTAGGTTACTGTTTAGAGAGTTGTCACATTGTCTAAAACCTTATTAAAAGTGTTACTTTTACTGTCCCTGTATGTTTCTGAGTTTCATAGTTAAGTTTCCATTCAAAACTACCCATAAAGTAGAAGACTACTTCGATTAATATTTAGGTAAATGACGTTATATGTTTTACTTTAATAAAAACTTTTAACGTAACAAAAATTTGTGACTTAAAAAAAAATCAATCTATTGACTATATACACATACCAACCAGTAGATTAGAAACCCAGGTTCAATATTTTATTCGACCACCTTTATCCCAAGTTACAGCACGTATGTGGTTAGGCAGAGATTCTACAAGGTACTGGAGTACATTTAATACCCGTCGTTGGACAAGCAGGTCGTAAGCTTCTGTACAATTAGTTGATGTCAGAGGAAATTACTGTCAGATATATCTTTCCAATATGTCCCAAAAGTTCTCGTTGGGGTATAAATCTGGACTTTATGGTTGCCAGGGTATATGGTGGAAGTCAGAATCATGCTCTGTAAACCACTGTTACAAGATTCCTGTGTGGTGGATGGTAGCATTATCGTACATGGGGGAGAGGGGCAAACTACAACATTGCAGGGTGCACGTGATAGGCAAGAATGTTCATGTACTCCATGGATGACACCCAATCTTCCCGAAACACCAGAGAACCAGTACCAAACCAGAAGAGCATTTCCCACACCATGATACCCCCACTACAACTTTGAACTGTGCGAACAAGGCTAGATGGGTTCATGGCGAGATCGATATTCGTTTCATACGACATTGATATTAATAGACGTGATTATTAATAGATACATTAATTTAGAAATTAATGGACATAATTTTAAATGTGTTTGCATTTAAATATTGAGGAATTGCCTAATATTAGTAAAAATATATTAACACATGTGGGCGATATACAACAACATTTATGTAATGTATGAATTGAGAAAAAAATAATGAGTGGATACCAATGTATGCCAGATCAAAATCCCATATTTTTCACTTTGCAGAAAGCTGTAGGGCAAGTGAACTATGACATCCAAATGCACTATTTGACATAAATTGATGCAAACCGATAACATATTCAGATAACTAGGACAGTTTTTATAAAATTCAGTCCTACCAGTAAAGTAATTTAATGAAGTTTGAATTCCCATGAACGGCTAAGTCGTTCTTAGAGCGCATTTGACATGCCCTCTCTGCGGTCTATGTAGGAGCTTTACTATACTCTCACTGTAAACAGTCTGGTTACTGTTGTATAACACTGATGTCAATTCAATGGCAACAATGTTTCTACGATGCTTTACGGGAGCATCGTGGGATTGCAAGATGCAAGTCGATAATGTAATCTAAACGAATCGCACGTCATATGGATGATACTAATGTCACCGTGCCACGGTGTAGGCGGCAATGGTTGCGTATAGGTAACCATACACATTATAATGGCTCTGGCATGTACAAAATGACAACTGGTAGAGAGGATCGGCTGATAGGGAGACACACCCTAATTTCTCCAAGAGATTTGCTATCCACTAAGACAATAAGAAGTAGCACTCCCTGTGCAGCATTATGTATCACGACACATTTTTGTAAGACGCTTGGCGGAAGCAGAACTGCATTCTTGTCTTTCTTTAAGACGCCAGACATTAACCACTCTACATAGATGGCTGGCTCCGCGTGGAGTAGATATGTGTCCGAGGATCATGGATGAGCTGCTAATGTCATCGTGCCTTATTTTTTATTATAATGAATCCGGCTTCTGCTGTGGTACGGATGATCCCCGCATTTGCATGGCAGCTCTTAAGTTGGGATTGTATTGCAAAACAGCTCACCACTATTACTTCTGGTGCAAGGAGCTATTTTCTGCGACAGTCTGGTGTAGTAGTGGTAAGAGGTACGTTAGAATAGAGTGGTACGTACATTAGAACATTTTACCCGCATTTTTGTCTTTCTTACCACGCCTAGTGATCATCTGCGCGTAAGATAATACCCATCCAATGCCTCACCTCTCCCATGTGTGCCTCCAAGGTAATAAATATCCTCTCCAAGGTAATAAATATTCAGCCAGGTCCCCTGACCTGAGCATAATCGAGCCTATTTGTGACCGGTCGGGACAAAATGCTGGCATTACGTATATCAGGGATCTGGGGCAGCAACTCTTTTTCTTCTTCAACCCAGACCATCCGACCTACTCGAAGGTGTAAGATATCTGTTTGAACAGCCAGACAGTGCCACACATTTTAGACCGAAACCCAATGGGAGCGGCATTCACAGGGGCTGTACCCTCCTCTCTCTACCTCCAACCTCGCGAAAGGACTTACGGCCAAACATATTGCCCGTGGGAGCAGCAGTGCTTTTGACAATTTTTGACACAATTTGAAGTAGCAATGCTTGACTCAATATGCACATAACAACATATGTGTTTTGTTTGACCCCATGCTACGCAGTATATCAGCATGCATAGCGGGTGCTTTATTACTTAATAAGTGCTATAAAATGAGGGTCACCTGAATTTATTATTGTACTAATATCTTTATCTCTTCCTCTATATTACAAGTGCTAAATTAAAAAACATAAAATTATAAGTCTGTTTTAAAAAAGTGAGATACCACTGACATTTTACTTAAATCTTTCTATTTATTATCAACTATCAAATAATCTTTTGGTTTAATTCAGCTTTCCGCTTTACTGTTACCATACCAAGAAAATATATTACATTTTGACATTTAATATCAATTCGTTAGCCTTGTACACTCAAAACACTATTTCTGTAGATCAAACATAGACACAATGCTTTAATTCCTAATAAAATGTTCACTAATAAGGAGATTTATAATCTTGGAAAGAATCGTCTTTAAACTTTATAGTAATGACCTGTCTGATTTTTCCTTTGTCGGCTTTGTTACTCCAGCTGTCGTCTTGTTTTTCCTTGGTGGCTAACATCTTCTCTCTTTCCCCGGTAAATGAGTGAGGTGACTTGTCTGCCACTGACAGCGATTAAAAATTAGCGCAGCCATTCGCTGTTCTTTTGGATTTTCGGGATAGGGATTTTAATGAGCCTGGCAATTAGCTGAAGAGTACCCTGAGGGTAAAAGAGAGCATCTAACACCAGACAGTTAAGCTTTCATTCACCTCAGCATGACACTTTCCGATCGTAAGACATAGACGTTTGTGAGACCCAGAAAGTATAATGGAGTTGAGTTTTATTTTTAGACAGTTTTGAGATATAACTTTTTCACTCCCAGTTTTGTGAAATTGGAGTATGAAGTATTGAATAATTTTGCGCTGGGGGCGATGGTGCAATTTATTTGTGTGTGGGTTTTCTTTATGCGACAATTTAATTTAGAAAATTCGAACTATTTGTCTAAATATTTCTGTTTTTAGTTTCAAAATGATCTATCAGAAATTAATATCTATGGTAACTTCCAAGAACTTGAAATAGTAATGTCAATGCATCTAGCATTAGGTTTTGATATTGTCCCTTTTCTTCAGCCTCACTGACCGTTTAAAACCGTTAGAGATATTTAAAGAAAGATAGCATAGACCTTGAAGCAATTTTGGAGGTTTCTGAGGCAGCTGACAAAATTAAATTTACCACAATTATGTTATTGAATTTAAAGGGGATCTAGCTCGTACCATACTCGATTGCAGAGCGAAGTTAACCCTCTAGCATAACTATTTTTTTAATGACATACTTTTTATAACTGTTTTTAGATTTATTGAGATCAGATCATTGAGATATAAACAAACAAGAAAGATCAATCATGCATAAAGCATATATTGTGAAACACTTTCCAACTACAATGCAATTTTATTTAAATATCTTTAAAATGCTATACATTCAGCGGTAATATTTTTTAAATTATCACAATACTACATTATTTTTTTTATATTTAAAAACTTAAAACTTCATCGAAAAAAAATGAACTTTATTCAAATGACGTCATTGAAATATAAGTCGCCTGGTTTAAACATCTCTAAAATGCGATACATTCAGCTGTAATATTTTAAAAATTATCTTAATAATACAATAATTCATTACAATTAAAAACTTAAAACGTCATCGAAAAAAATGAACTTTATTCAAATGACGTCATTGAAATATAAATCGTCTGGCTCTCTATGTAAAGGCTGTAAATATTTCAATGATACACTTTATTCCATCCCTTTTATTCATCACAATACTACAATAATTTATTTTATTTAAAAACTTAAAACCATGGAGGTAAACATAATTTAACTCTATGCTTAAAATTTCATCGAAAATGTCTGCTATAAAATCGTCTATTCTCTATGTAAAGTCAATGAATGTTTCATTCACATCAGCTATATTTCATATTCAAAGAGCTAAATAAATTGTATTAAAGAAATTCAGCAATTCTTATACAACTCATCTTATATCTTTAGGTGTTTACATTCTCCATAAGTGAAAATTAGGCTTCGTTGTAGAAATAATGAAAGTTTGATGATCATTTAAATTCAAATATATTGTAATTGCGTTGTTTCAGAATGTAGATGCACAGAAATTAAGCAAAAAATAAAGCGGTTTTAGGACGCATACAACACTAAATATAAATTAAAGAAAACTTTAAAAATCACGATTTTGGAACAAGATGGATGGCATTGATCATTTAAACTCAAATATTTTGTAATTGCGTTATTTCAGAATGTAGATGCGCAGAAACTAAGCAGAAATAAAGAGGTTTTAGGACGGATACAACGCTAAATATAAATTAAACAGAACTTTAAAAATCACGATTTTGCCACAAGATAGATGCCATGTTTTATTTTGAAGTGGGTCACGTGATCTCTTCATATACTATGGGTGTAATTATTATTTTAATTTTTATTTCAAAAACTATCGAATATATTTTGCTGAATTTTTTTTTAATATTTTTATGGGATAAGTTGAATATTTCTTAAAACTTTCGAAGCAATTTATGAATTTTAAATTCGCTTAAAACTTTTTGGAAAATTTGGGTCCCATAGGGTTCAGTGTATTTCATTTTTTAACACATATTTAATGTGTCCAATGATACACATAATTCATCCACTAAATGTGTCCGTACTCCGCATGAACAGTTTGGGCAGAGACGGGAATCAAACTCGGGTTCTTAGAGTGCAATCTCCGTGCTCTAACCACTGGGTTGTCCTGCCCCATTTCATATACTTTTAGCGCCACAAAATTTCTCTTGAGAAAAAAATCCTTCATCTAGCATATTCGAGATACTGGGCAGGGCACATAAGAAAACATTAAGTCCAGGTTAATTTGGGAGGATAATGTAAGCAAAAGTACTATACCGAGTTAACGCAGATTCGTAAGTGGAAGATTTTATTATATGACATCCTGTGAAAGACAACTTTCCCAATCTTGAATTTGTGATCCTAAAACATCAAGAACGTCTTTGGTATTATATTGCTTTTAGAAACACGTAAATCAGAAATAATCATTAACTGTATTATTAAGAGTAGCCATTAGTTCTGTATACACAGATTGAGTTTAACCATACAGTATACAAAGACATTTCAGTATTAGCCCTTGTCGAATTTCACTATCTATGCTATGCTACCATCACTTTCATATTTGAGTTTCAAATAAAATATTATTAGACTATCTTATGTATTGTACCTAATCTCATTTCAAAATTGTTGCCTTTGCTTCGTATTTTAAAATGTCGGTCATTTCTATCCTTCGGATTTCGTTGTATCATTAAACAGCAGTTCAAATCCCAAATTTATTTTAAAATATGCCTCCGGTTATATCAAAGAAATTATTAGTCAAGTAAAAATTATTCCTTATTATGCTTTCTATACCGTTGAATTGTCCTCAACCGTCAACAATTTACTGTTTCTATAATTTGCTATTTCTTTCTTTTAAATATAAACATCCGCACTATTGCAGTATAATGTATAATAACTGCTTATACACACACACACCATTCTTAACGATTTCCTGTATTATTTGCACAATTCTCATGATTGTAGTTCTATAAACTAAACAAATAGTACATAAAAAGCATCCCCGATATCGTCTGTAACATATTATCTAAACTTGAACTATATATGGCGTTTTCTTCAATAACAGTGTTGACCACAAATGCCTTTTGTCTCTAAGCAGTGATCTTAAATTTCTGTTTCTGAAGCTTGACTTGCTATCCTTTTTTATAAAAGTATATTCAAAAAAATTTCACCGCTATGTCGTTTTCTTACTATAGATACTGACTGCTGATGTTATCGCCCTTCAAGTACTTCGAATGAAATGAAATTCCTACTCTTATGAGAGTTATAAATTTTCCATCCGAGTATAAAAATGGCCAAAGATGATATTTCTATCTCGAATGCGGTTATATTCCGAGATGCTTTCACGGGAGCTGGATCAAAGTTCATATGTCAAAAAGTCATGGCTTTTTATATTAAGAAGTATTTCCCCATCCAATACAACGTAAAATGTGGAAAAATATTCAAAAGGGATACAGTATGAATTTAAATGAATAACTATTTCCAATACTGTTAGCGTACGAAAAGGTTTTGCAAATCTTATGACATTCCTTAAAAATAATTTTCATCCAAGCAGGCCATTTCTTTGGGAAGAGGGTGCACTGCACATGAAGCCATTCCATTAGGTCAGATAGCTTCTTATCCATCAGTGAAAACTCGCCAGGCGTCACATGTGCTTTTTATGATGCAATATCAGAAAGCATAAAGATCCTGGACTCCCCATCTGATAACATAAGAATCTAACTTTTCTTTTTCTACTTTATATTCTTACTTTTTGCAAATGCTTTGGTGCGCTATTTGGTTTTTTGGAAGTGTTATATTTGCAGGCTCGGTATTTTTATGATCCTTTCGAGTACTAAGTTCGTTCGCTACTAAAACATAAACAGAACTGAGGTTTTCATGTGAGAGAGCTCTCGCTTTTATTACCTCTCGCTCTACAGAGTGATCTAATAAGCAGTTAATTGGATACATCGAATGCCATTCTCCGTTGAACGGTTTCGAATATTTCTTTTCCTCTGCACCTTCAATGTCGCTGCTCAGAAGTCTCGTTCGTTTTTTTACGGGGATCGTTTCAATGGTACTTTCCTTCCATCTTCTCTCAGGAGAAGGATATTTTATATATTTTAATCTGAGATATAGAAACTTAATTATTGGTGCGTGAATAGATGCGAAATAAACTTTTATATTATACGAGAATTTGTGTTTCCCATCACAAGACATCTTCCAAGCCGCTATTAAACGGCACAAAAAAGCGTATAATTTAGTGTTTATGACTTACATTACATTTGGTACTTTTGTATGTTTTGGAACTTAGATAATACATTGGTTTTTTTACATGCATACTTATATTTAGGATCATCATATATTTGTATAAAAATAACTGTATACGAGTCAGTGAGATAAATAAAACCATATTTAATTGATCCGATTTCAATATTTTTTTTACAATTTATATATATATATATATATATATATATATATATATATATATATTTGTTGGTCGTGCGCAGTCACGTTTTATACTTAGCATTAGTAATTGCTTCAAATGCAATAATTAATTTTAACTGTAATATCATGACTGTATCGTATTAGTATCTGTATTAAATTTATCGTAACTCCTATAAATTGTAATAAATACATGTTTCATTTTATACCTTTTCTCTATTTCCAATTGTATTTTATTAGTAATTGCTGCATTCACTCCTTTTTAAACATGTGTACTCTTCCGTTTGATGCATGTTGTTTTCCCAAGTTTCGAGCCATTTAATTTCTAATTTATCACCAGATCCCAAGTAATTTTTCTAACATTTTGCCTTCTCTTTGATCCGTTCATGCCAATGGGAAATAAGAATTTAGCATTTATATCCAAGAAAAGCCAGTGCACAATATGTTGACATTTTTTAAACTGTCTGTAAGTTCTCAGATTTCAAGAATCATTACCAATCATTTTAGAGCACTCACCTCAAGAGAAAGTGGCGAGAATTCAACCCTGCGACAAAGCTTCACAACTGATACCCGAAAACTGTTAAACTTGGAACTTCATGTTATCAAAATTAATCACTTCAGCGGACGGAAAAAAGTTTGATTGAAGCCTGAAAAAGCGTTGTCCTCAAAATCTGAATGAAGAAAAATGTTCTAACTGTCACTACTGCAGCTTAGATGCACAGAACGGAACTCAAAAATCTGAAATGAAGGGGAGTAAGGAGCTTAGTGTGCATTTTTATAAAAAAAAAAAGTTGTGCTCTAAAATTACCTAAAATCTAAATCTTATTTTTTGACTCGAAAATTATCGAGCATAAATACAAAACAGAAAAAGACGACACCATAATTACCCTCCATCAAATATTCAAAACTCAGCTACATAGTCGAGTTTTATATTTAAAATTAACTATAAGAGCTACATTATCGGTTATTTACTTCTGCGACTCATAATTCTGAGCTTACTAAACGAATTTTTTATTTCTGATTTTTATAATATTTAAATCATTTAATTTTATGAATACATCATATTTTATGTGCCTTCCTATCAAATAGGTTTGTGCTAGTAATTTTGATGTAAACACGCGATATTCTGACGTACCGATTTTTAATAAATCAGTCACTGACTGACAATTGCTTTGGGAGATATACATTAGCTATATTTTTCTTATGACAAACAAAGGTATATTCAAAGCTGCAGAATAAGTGAATATGTTTAGTAAAACTGTAATATCTGTTATTTTTGAATGAAATTTTTTTATTATTGGAGCGTAACTTTATACCCGATACTCATGCGAAAATTTGCTTCTTCTAAAATAGTGCTTCTTCTAAACGTCTCGGCAGATCTTAATTATGTTTTGCAACTACTTAGAGGGCATTCAGGAGAAGGTCATATAAAAATAAAATCAGATAGATCATGTTCTCGAGGAATTGCCACCCAAAATGGACTTCCTAATGTTTATAGTACATTACTTTAGAATCGGCGGCTCACAGAAATTTATTTTACCTTTCCTATAGTAGAACTTGAAACACGTGATCTTGAGCTGCCGATTGTAAAGTAATGAACTATAAGCCATAAGCCCTGTTATATTCTCAGTGTACCAGGCATGAAATACTCCACACTAAAAAAATATGAGCATAAAAACACTCAAAAAACTGAGTATATTGTCACTAGAATGACACTTTTAAACCGATGAATTTCCAGTTATACACTTAAAAATCTGATGTGTGCAGCACATGAATTTATCTGCAGACTTAAATTCATTTTCTCTTTATTTCTTTAATTATTTATTACATGGAGTTTAACTGCACAAAATAACACGCATAATTATTTAAAATTACACTGAATTTGCCCTTTTAATTCTATTTTCGTTTTCATTTTGTAACTGGGCATATTTTCAGAGGCGAAATTCAATGAACATATTTTCAAATATGAGACAAACTAATATATCTCAAGAACGGCTAGTCCTAGAGTAATGGGGTTGGTCTTATTCTTTTCATCGTCAAAACCAAATTAGGTATAAAAAAAGCATTTAATTGATGAATTTGAGCATACGTAGTCTTTTATTTTAGATTTTGATGATTTTTGCGGGCGATTTTACAAAAAAAGCAGGTTCTGTTTTTCCGAATCATACCGAAATTTAATCAGCACCAGGGTAACCTACAAGTGACTTCAAGTGACTTGTCGGCCAAATTTTACGAAATTTGGTAAATTAGTTTTTGAGTTACAGTGGATGCATACATTGCGCCCACACACATACACACACACAAAACGTTATGTTTTATGACTGTATAAAGTACAAAAGGCAAAACGTATAGCTCGCAAAGCGAGATCTGAGGTTGGTGAGTACTAGCGAACAAGATATGGTCTCAAAGGGCCTGAGTAGAATATTTTGGTAAATTATTTTTTGTATTACAGTGGATACATACATTTCGCTTGCGCGCGCACATACACACCCACAAAATGCGATGTTTTGTCACTGTATAAAGAACAAGCGGCAAAACGTATAGCTCGCAAGTCGAAATCTGGGGTTAGTAAGTACTAGTGAACAAGAGATGGTCCCAAAGAGTCTGCGTAGCGGACGGGAAAAAAGGACTCCGCGAAGCGAACTCTGCGAGCGCATGCGAGATACGGGGTTGGTGGGCGTCAATGAGCAGGGGTGAGACCCCCTAGTATTTAAAAAAATAATAAAATTCAAATATACCAATACGGTTTAAAACAAACTTCGTATTACGGGACCTCCAAGGAATGTCAGTAGATCCCCTTTCATAAAATTTGAAAATAAATAAAAATTGAATTTTAAAGAATGTATGACTAAAAACAGTTTGTGTTTTAATGCAACAGTCGAAAGCAGTGCCTAATTAGGTTTCTGGGAGCCAGCTCTTGGCTGTGAAACATTAGTGCCCAATATCGGAGAATATGTATGACTGCTGTTGTTTTCAAACTGGTGTGTTTTCATTGTATGTCCTGGGCTCGATTTCAATGATATTAGATTTTATATCGACTTTAAAAAGTATATTAAATATTTTTATTTATTGGTCTTATTCAAATTAAAACAATGAGTAACATAAATGTTAAAACTCATAAAATTATGTGACATCAATCTAGCCCCACCGTGCTCAAAATAAATAAATACGAGGTCACAGAAGCTCGCTTGAGCCCCAATCATGTAAATATGTCCCTGTTTATTTTGGTTTGGTGACCACACTGTTTAAGTAAGCACCGCGTTCACATCAACCGAATTACTAACTCATTGAAGTTCCCGTTCAAAAGATGATTTTTTCTTTCTGCTCCGCCAGATGGCTCTGCCTTCTGACGTTAGCTTTTCCGTTTGCGGAAAAGAGGGGAGCCGTTGTTTGATGATGTGTAACCTCTTGAGCTGGTAAATGAATCGTGGAAAGACAAAGAGGATTCTGATGAGAAAGAGCAGCGAAAATGTTTGGAAATAACCATCCTCATTCATTGTCCACGCTACAACGGGAAGAAATTCGCGACAATCATTTTTATTTGCCCTGAACTACCAGGCTAATGAAGGATGGTAACTGAATGGCTGCTTTACAGTGCAAAATAATAAAAATAGGATAAAGAAGTGGAGGGGGATGCCCCACCAATTTGAATTTTCTTTCTCTTTTTTATGCTTGTCCCTCTTTCGTTTTTTTTTTTGCATTTGTTCCAATCGGGAGGTTTTAATTTTAAGAAATAAACGCTCATCGCATTTTGTGAATAGCAAGTGTTGGTCCCTTTAAGTCCTTCCCTTCATTTGAAAGTCAATGAAGGGCTTTAAGTGATTTGTTTTTCACAGGTAATTAACTTCCGAGGTAATGCGTCATTTAATTTGGAAGGACACGATGTCTTTGGGCGAGTAATTGTATAGACCGATATTTTGGTAGATTAATCGGAGATACGTGCAAGAGAAGTCAACCCGGGCTTCATCACATAAGTACTTAAACTACAATGCATTTACTTTAACAATGCAATCATCATGTCCTCAGTTGATATTCAATGCTGTGTTGTACAAAATAAGGCATACTATTTACGTTTCTTTTATTTATTTATGACTTTAAAAAAAATATATTATCTTCTAATGGTATTTTATTCAGTATTTTAAAGGCAGATATTTAATGAAGTAACGATGTCCATTAGCTTTTAATTTATAGTACTTTACTTTAAACGGAATGAAGTAGTAATATGCATGCATTTAACTGTATAATGTAAAGTTTGTTTTCATTTAAACGAAATGGTCTTATTTACAATTTTGCTTCGTAAGTAAATTATAATATTTTGACATAATAAGAATGGTCATAATATTTTCCCCTTTCTGTATTTAAGAATATAAATAAATCAGATTAATATACAACATGAATCCATCATTTCTAGATTTAATTTATATCATCTATGTGCTGTGGAAATTAAACCACATTCTATTATGCTACAGTAAAAATTGGCGAAGATTGTGTATTTTAGATTTATGATCCATCCCATAGCACCAAAACCATATCTAAGCATTGCCCGCTAAAATCTCCTTCTACCAAAGGATACGAATATAATAGAGTAGAAAGAATATAATAAAGAACAATCGTAAAGATTGATTAAGATGTTCATTACTTAAAAAAATTCTTATGTCTGATTTTAAAGTATTCATATCAGAAAATGATGATTCGGCTAAATACTAAAAGCCGAAACTATACATCAGTTTTTGTACCGCATTTGTCAAGATTGAGAGTTTATCGGTAACTCAAATAGATACAAACTTTGCTACAGCCACAGCACATCGAGTATGTCGATTGATTTTGGAAACTTTAGAAATATAGTTCCAAGAATCTGGATTGCTTTACTGCGCATGTTAATAAATTATTAGATATCCTATATTTTACGTTTAAAACACAACTAATATCAATTTTAGATTTCACATTATTTCTTATTGGAATCAATTAATAAAATTTGTAAGCTCATAGAATGGATGTAAATGTAATAATCTAATCAAATTACACCGCTATCAATCGGCAGATCGCGATTGACTAATTGGGCACCCATGCCTGAGAGTAAAAGATTAATGTCTACATTTAATTGCATCTTCATGAATGGTACTGTTGGCTCAAACACATGCTTAATTACACTGCTAAATTAATCAAAATAAGGACACTGGTGTTGTTTTAAAATGAGATATTTTATGATTTTTATATGTGTACGCTACAAGCATGCCCAAATCTTGGCATTTTGATGGTTATAAGTTATAATACTTTGGCAAGAAACATAAATTGATGACACAATTTTACTTAGGACCAATTAGTTCATAGTCAAAATATTAAAACTCGCTTTGATTGGTGTTAACTTGCATTAAATAACTTTCTTTCTATTAAATTTAGGCTTCAATTTTCTAACGAAACCTACCAAATATTTTTGATGAGCCAGAGAAAACTACTAACCACATATATAGTGCTAATAGTAATTATGCTGTCGTCTAGTGAAAATGCAATTTTCATACTTTACTCCTAGTTAGCTTTACTCCATATAGAATATACCTGGCATCCAAACTCCTGGTGAATGTCAGACTCGCGTTCATCAAGATTCGTGGAGATTCTTATGTATCGAGCCTTGACAAACAGTCATTATATCGGCAATCAAGAAAACAACCATTCCGCAATAGCTAAAAACACCACACGACGTGCACCATTTATGTTATAAAAATGCTAAGGTATAATAATGATTCGAAACTGCCTTTCAATTATTTATGCATTTTGAGAGAGTAATATTAAATTCATGAATATAGAACTTAAAGTTTAGACATTATGCACCTCCATAGACAAATAATGTGCGGACATGCATGGGCTACAAAGTTACATATTTAGATCATTTACATTTAAACGTGCAGTAGTTTGGCATACATACGAGGTAAAGTTATACCTTATATTCTAACTGTGTAATTGAATGCCCGTGTAAATCTGTTAAGAAAAACTTAAATGAATTTCAATTATTTACATCCATTCCGTTTCATCTTTTTTTAATTTTCTGAATTTGATAGTGGAAATGGGGTTTATCAGATCTGCGTGACAAAAGTTGAGAATTATCTCCCAGTATGAGCGTCAGCAGTCACTTTTCTCACCACCCTACCACACGAGTGCACGCTCGGAAAGAAGCAAAAGAGTTGTGGCCCTGATCCACGAAACTTCATTTTTTCTGGGGATTTTTTTTTATGTGTTTTTGTTTTTTTAATATTCGCTTAATTTATAGGAATGCCTGCGTTTCAGATAAAAACCAATCATCCCCATACTCTTTATATTAGTGATGGTACTGGAAAGCACCTCACCATGCTTTGTGGACAAATAAAGTTGAAAAGACAAATGAAAGTAGACAAATAAAGATTGCACTTTATTAGTTTGCTACATACGATTATTTTGATAGAAAGACAGATAATAGATATAAAGCTTTAAAGTGATTTTAAACTACTTAAAAGTCTTGCTCGTAAAGCTCGAACTTCCTATCACTTAAAATAATGTGCCCAAACTACTGCGAAAATTCAATTAATTTGCATACATTCCTCAAAATAAAGTAAAACAATAAATTTATGAAGGAGGCGTCATAAGATTGCAAACAATATGTTGACTTCATTTTTGACGGAACTAGTAGGAAATTTTCATTCTCTTTTGCATATTTCCTTCATACAATCATACTGATTTTCTAAAAAGGCGGAAGTGACTTTTCCAAAACCCGAAACGAAAATCCTTAGTAAATGCACCTACCGTTTCTGAAATTCGATGCTGAATCCACATCCATCATAATCTAAGCACAATCTATATCCAATCCTGAGAAATAGATGTTGCAAGGAAAAGTAGTTTTTTCATCGGAAGTGACAACAGAAGTGGCAATCTGTAGTAAACTCTTACTTCCATAATTTAATGCTAAATCCATATCAGTAATGTAAGCTCTATTTATAGGCAATCTTGAGATATAGACGTTCCAAAAAAGATTTTTGTAAGAGGAAAGAATCCGGAAGTGGAAATCCTTGGTGAACTTCCTATTCTCCTCCGGAATTTGATGCTACAACCATATCAGCCATCATGTAAGCCATATCTATAGTAGATCCCGAGAACTAGATGCTTCAATGAAAATGTAAAGTTCTGAATCGAAAGTGACATCTCCAGAACAGGAAGTGGAAATTCTTAGAGGGTCCCCTCACCCCCTCCAAAATTTAATTCTGAATCCATTTCAGTCATCATCTAAGCTTTGTCTATAGCTATTCCCGAGAACAAATTTTTCAAGGAAAACTTTTGAACCGGAAGTGGAAGAGATACCGGAAGAAAAAATTCTTTGTAAATCCCCCTCCCTCCTTCCAGAATTTGAGGCTAAATCCATATCATTTGTCATATGAGCACTATCTATTGCCGATCCTGAAAAATAAATGTTGCAAGGAAATGTAAATGCTGTAACCTTTCCAGAACATAAAGAGAAAATCCTTATGGTGTCCTATTACTGCTTTGAGAATTTAATGCTAGATTCATACTTGTCATGGCTAAGCTTTGTCTTTACCCAATACTGACAAATAGATTTTTCAAGAACATTTTGTGAATCGGAGGTGGAACAGAAATCGAAAGTTAAAATTCTTGTAAAACCACCCAACCTCCTCCATAATTTGTTTCTGAATCCATATCAGTTATTATCTAAACTCTATCTATAATCAATCTTGATATTTCAAGTAAAGTGAAAAATTTTAAACTGGAAATGTAAAAATAATCCTTAGTGAAGTGGAAATCCTTAGTGAACACACATTCTTCTGTAGAATTTAATGCAGAATCCAAATCAGTCTTCATTTGAGCTCTACCTATAGCAGATCTTGAGAAATGGGTGTTTCAAGGAAATTTTTTTCACGAAACCAATAGTATAGCAATATTATTGCCAATAATTAAACAAAGTAAAGGCAAGAAAGTTATGCACGTAATGTAATATGAGAAAAGCTGTCAAGCAAGAATTAAGTTTGAAAGTAAAAAACAAGGATTAAAAGTAAAAAACAAAAAGAAATGTGAGCTAACGGCAAAACATGTACCTAATATTATTATGAACTTAAGTACCCTATAATAAGTTAAATAGGAAAACAACCGGTTTCGAAAGCTACATAAGCAAACGTTAACGAACTTAAGAAATGTGCGGAAATACTTTGAATAAAATACTACGATATATATAACAAAGGAGAAGAAAGCAAGCGGTTTTGGAACCTATGAGCTAACTTTATCAAAAAATATTGAAAAACATTCGTTAAAGCTATTATAAAGTATACTGAGTAATGAGAGCTAAAATTAGTGAATAAAAAAATAAAGAATGAAACAAACATATGATGTGTTCAATAAATGACTTTCTGTATCAATTAAGAAATTTAAATTTTGTGGGTAAAATAATGCAAATTAGGACTTTCTTATTACTAGATCCGGCTAAAATTCAATGGGCTTATTACTGTACCGATTAAAATTAGTTTACGGAATTTTATGCCAAACCCTTAATTATTTCGTTTGATATCGAGTTCCTCGCTAAAAAAAACAAATTTATATTACATCAAGAAAGGCTCATAATAAGTATTAAAACAAAAGTTTCTATTTATTTTTGGCTAAAGTACTTCAAAGTTGGTAAAGGTAAATTTGTTTCTTGTGCTGCTGCCTTTGTCCAGATGGTCATCTGTTTCAATCAAGATGACTACAATCGAGAGATAGGGGACAATTTTTTGCAAATTCTCTTTTCTAATAGATATGTATTATAAATATATTTCTGTAAACGGAATGATCAATATGATTAAAAATATTTGATAGTTACAAACAAATGATTAAGACTTTTGTTTACTAAATGAAACACGATCATATTCTAGAATGTACACCACTTCCACATAGAATAAAAGTAAATCTCAGGCATTCTTTCTGCATACGGAATGATCAATATTATTTTATTTATACTTTACTTTTCAACTACTTCACTGTTTCCAATAGCTCCTAAAATGCAGGTCCATAATCAAACAATAACCATAAATAAAAAAACATAAAATAACTTCTTGTGCGCATAAAATATTATTACAATAGGCATGCACAACTGATCAAAACATTTTATTTTTAAAATCTACAAGACTGCAAAACAACATCATACACATTTACCCCATCACAGTGATATACGGGTTTTACGTCCTAAACTCATAAATTCCAAGATGAAGTTGAGGCCAACGTTGATAGTTGCCCTCATTTTGAGCGGCTATTCTTAAATTTGTGTCCTATGCTCAAGATTGATTTCACATAAATATATCCCGACATTCGCCTAAGTCGTAACATCAAAATATTGCGTATCGTGCAAGAAAATATTACTTTCATTAATTATTCAATATATTGGCATAGTCCGAAAATGCAGATTATTTTCACATATATAAAAGATTGTCGTGTGATAATTAATTATATGTTTTTGCGTGATATTTCAGAAATCTCCTAAGCTGTCTGTAAGAACTTTCTTTTAAAACGCAGTTTACTCTGCAACGACATGCAATACTTCGTAATTACGTGCAGTTATGTTTTATCATTATTCGTGAAAGTATTTACATTACATTTGTCCAAATAGCTGACTAATTAGTTTAAATTACAGCCAGCTAGCGCAACAATGCTATCATATGTCACGGAAATTCTAATTCCTGTTCATGGTAGAGCATTTATTTGATCCATCAATGTTTGCAATCAGTTAGGGAGTTTTCACAGATAATATCAACGAAGTGGATAATTAAATATGAATATTACAACATGTTAAAAATGTTGCAACTTGAAAAACAATATGAATACTGGTTTTAAAAATAAATGGATTGCTTATTTTTGAGAAAAAATATTTTTGGAAGGAACAGGATACCACCCATTGGGAGTAAAACTGATTAAGGGAATAATAGAATGAACAACAGTAAATAGAAGGCAAAGAATGTGCAAAATCATCAAGATTTGCACATTTTTTGTCTTCTAAAGTTCTTTTCATTAAATAACCTTGCTACAATGAACAAAATGTTATCTTGCGTCCCATAAAACATATTGAAAAACATACCATAAAAATAAAAATTGCATAATAAATTTAACCAGATTTAAATTAAAAATGTACAAGGCAAAATACTCAACATGTGCTTTAAAGAAACGCTATATCATCCATCGTTGCCACTTATAAAGATAAAAAGCAGTGTTGTCAAGAAGTAAAAGTTGAAAAAACAACTGGGTATAACAGCATGAGATATAGGAAATATGATCTACAGGGTGATCAGAAACAAGAAAGATCAATCATACTTAAAGCATTGATTATGAAACACTTTCCAACTTCAATGCAATTTTATTTAAACAAGTCTAAAATGCAATACATTCCTCGGTAATATTTTGAAACTTATCACAATACTGCATTAATTTATTATATTTGAAAACTTAAACCTTCATCGAAAAAAATGAACTTCATTCAAATGACGGCATTGAAATATAAATTGCCTGGTTTAAACATCTCTAAAATGTTATACATTCCTCGGTAATAGTTTTAGAATTATCATAATACAACGATAATTTATTATATTTGAAAACTTCATCGAAAACAACTGAAATTAATTCAAATGACGTCATAGAAAAAATAACACGCCTGGATCTCTCCATAAAAGCAGGATTTCATTCATAACTTTCTCCCATTCATTTCATTCATCACAATACTATAATAATTTATTTCATTTAAACATTTTGTTTAAGACGATGGAGCTACAAAAAATTAAACTCTATGCTTGAAACTTCATCGAAAAAAATCGTCCTTCTCTTTATGAAATCAATTAATATTTCATTCATATCAGCCATGCAGACTCCATGGACTAAATTATTTTGTGTTAAAAAAATACAGGAATTCTAATACAACTCATTCTATATATTTTGCTGTTTACATTTTACATAGGTGAAAAATAAGCTTAGTTGTAGAAATAATCAAATTTAGATGAGCATTTAAACTGAAATATATTGTCATTGCGTTGTTTCAGTATGTAGATGCCCAGAATTTAAGCAAAAATAAAGTAGTTTTAGGACGGATACAACACTCAATATGAATTAAAAAGAACTTTAAAAAATCACGATTTTGAAACAAGATGAATGCCATATATCATTTTGAAGTGGGTCATGTGATCGTTTCATATCATGGTCACGTGATCGTTTCATATAAGAGGTGTAATTATTATTTTAATTTTTATTTAAAAAACTACTGAATATATTTCGCTGAATTTTTTTTTATAAATTTTATGGAACAATTTGAATATTTCCAAAAATTTTCGAAGCAATTTGTGAATTTTAAATCCGCTTAAAAAATGTTTGAAAAATTTGGTCCCATAGGGCTCAATGTATTTCATTTTTTCGACCCGGGTTCAATCCAAAACTAATTGGATAATATTATTCATTTATATTCCCATAGGTTCTACAGACCGTCTGAACAACATACTGAAATTTCATTTTGATTAAATCATTTTTACGGCAGTTATCGTGCTAACGGACAGACAGACAGACAGACAGACAGAATGAACAAAGTCATAAACACTTTTCAACTTTGTTGTAAAGTGTTAAAAAGCGCCCCAAAAGTAAAATGAAACGACAAAAACACGATAAATAAATATGTTTTATTCCAATTACAGAAAAAAGATATATATTCTAAATTTATGAAATCACAAGTTCGATATATCTGCCATCAAGTGCAATGGCATTTGGTTGTCAGTATTGTTTATTCCCAAAGTTTGACCGATTTATGTACAGTGGTTTGCGACATATTACAGTTCCTTATTGGGGCGCATATTTCTGGTCACCCTATATGTACTAAAAGTAACTGTGATGTAAAAGTCAAAAAAGTGATTACTAATGCTACTGTGTAAAATATTAGAGAAAGATAATGATAAGGCCAATAAAATATTAGGGGATTATAATGCTAATAAAGCGGATGCATTAAAAATGTTTAGTTAATTTAAAATTATTTATAATAAAATTATTTACATTAAACATACAGGGTAATTAAAAAAGTTACTAGTATTTCAAGTTTATATAAAAAGATATAATATGCATATTAATAATCTATGTATTCAAAATAGCTGATTAATTATTATGTTGTTGTTGTTGAGACCCAGACCGTCCGGCCTACCAGAAAGGTGTAAGGTAACTGTTTGGACGGTCGGGAAGTGCCACCCAATTTAGAGCGGAACCCAGTGGGAGAGGCATCCACAGGGACCGTACCCTCCTTCCCCTACCGCCAACTTCTCGGAAAGACTTACGGACCCACATGTTTAACGTGATCGTACTCCGCGTGAACACGGCGGTAGTTTTGTCAATGGCTGGAATCGAACCCGAGCCTACTGAGTGCAACTCCAGCGCGCTAACCACTGGGCTACCGCGCCCAATTATTATGTTGTTAAGTAATTGATAATAATTACATGAATTAAATGGTAGTAAGTTACTGATATTAAAATTATCTTTTTATCATATAAATTAGTTATTATCTTATTGTATGGGTTAATTCTAAGATTTAAATAAAAAAAACTAACACTATTACATATTGATAGTTCTTTTGGCAATAATTCCACATTATCTGGATAGTAATCTAATTGGATATTTTTAGTATCTGAGGTAACTAAGCAAATCAAATCATCAATATATTTATACATTTTGTAATTAGGAGAGGTAAATACTGCAAAGTCCAACTACGACAATAAAAACTTGCAGTTCCTGTCCAATAGCTCAACAGTAGAGCATCAGCTGGTCAGTATGAAGATCCGTGGATCGATTCCCGCTTGGTGCAGCAGAAAGTGACCCGGGTACGAATAGTACCAGATAAGGATTATTCACGATAATTAATACTAGATACCATAAGGACTATTAGCATTATATTGTCTATTATATTTTTGAAGTTTCAGCTAATTTATTACTTCAGAAAATAAAATTAAGAAATTAAAATTAAATAATAGAACTTGGGAGCATCTTCTCTGTAAAATGCAGGTACTCGCGCATAACAGAGGCATGAAACTTTAATATTTAAATTTCAACTTTTAACAGTAAAAATATTTAACATATAGATATTTTAAACCTAAAAGAATTTAATTGCTATTGACATTACATACATTTTAATGTTTCATAACGATCTCAACCATTTCTGGAGAGCAATTGTTTTAAGTTCAAGATATTAAAGGTTCTGTGCCTCCTTCAAGCCATATTTCATAATGTTTCACATGTATTATGGGAAATAACTGCACTATAAATGATTAGTATAGCAAAATAAGTAAACTCTTTTTTATAATTAAAATCGCTAAATATGCCGTTAGTATTCTTTTAATAAAAAATGGAAAACTACAATTTTCTTAATGGAAAAACTGCAAATTCTTATCAAGAGCATCGCAAGTTATTTTCTTAGGGTTCTTTTCTAAAGTAGAGATAACAAAATTACAAAAAAGTAAGAACATAAAAAATGTCTGCTCATGTCATTGACTTTTAGTGCAATGGAAAATCAATGAGTCAGTAAAACAACACTAGCCATCAAAATAACCTTTAAAATAATATCGGTTAATAGATGTAGATAATGGACGAAGATTAAGAAACAGAATTCACACATCTTGATTTGAACGGAAATTAGAGGAGGTGAAAACGAAGAACAAAAATACATTTAACAAGGATAGTGACAAAGTTGCCATCAACTCAGTGAAAAAAAATAAATTATTAAGCAAATAAAATGATTGTAGAATTCTCTTAATTCTGCCGACTTTAATTTTTGAATAGTTTTTATTGTTGGATCGAATGTTATTCAAATTTAGTTGATGAAATTGCTCATGTAGCGTTTTCCTTCAACTTTTCTTATATTCTTAATTCTGAAGTTTATCCACTATATATTCACTGGCTCTTTTGCAGTAATTTGTTTTTTTGATGAAGTTCATCTAGCTTCCAAAATCGGTTGATTTTCTTTCATATTTATTCACAAGTAATTTTTACACATGTTTTTAGAAGTTAGTTGATGTTACTCTTGTATCTTCCGATACAGTTGTTCCTTTCCTATTTTTAAACATAGAGCATTTAGTCTGCAGTTCTACTCTTATTTTTCCTTCCTCCTAAACTACTTTTTCTCATTCTTCTTATTTTTATCTAGAAACAAATTACCTTCCTGTGCCATATGATACAACATTTTTCAAACAGATATCCTCCTGCCTTCGTCTTTGTTGGTACTGATGGTGCTCGGCTTCATTTATATCAACTGATAAATAGATATAAATTGGGTATTTCTGGAGAACTTAATTATGGAAAGGTATTCAGGAAGGTTCGCTTTTACATAAAATGGTACAAAATTGAATTTTTCTTTGCTCTAAACCCGCTCAATATTAGCTTTAATAGCACAGTAAAACAATTATGTAAACCCGTTGCCATCCCTTAAAATATGAGATGATTTAATAACAATACCCCATTTTTTAATCTTCGAGAAATTCCAAACGAAATAAAAGAAACTAAACTAATATATAATTAATAGTTAGGCTGTCGATGTAATGATTAAAACTAATGATAACAAACTATCCATTAAAACTAATTGATGCATTCTCCATCCCCAATCATTACAGTAGTAATATATAAAACAAAACTTTTGCTATTGAAATACACAAATTAAACTTGCATATCTAAAACAGAAAATGACGTTTTGTATTGACCTGTATTTGCACTGGCTAGAGCAGCGTTATTCAAATTTTATGCTTCATGTACCCTCTGTAAATGTGGATGAAACTAGCATACCCCTTATACAGATAGATAAAACTATAGTTCTAATACAACAAGGGAAGTAAAATAAAATATTATATATATATATATATATATATAACATTATATAAAATTAAAATGATAAAAATAAAATGTGTAGGATTACATATAGTGCATAAAGATCCGAGCAATATCTGTAGATACAACATTAAGCCTTTTATTATATATATATATATATATATATATATATATATATATATATTATACTGGAAGGTATTCCCGTCATATGACGGAATTAAAAATATGCAACGCATTGCCTCTTCTTATTTAGCGTCATTTTTGTCAATTTTGTTACATTTTCATCAATTTGGCGACATTTTCGCCAATCTGGCAATATTTAAAAAAGTCGCCAAGTTGACAACATCCCCTCAAAATTTTCGCCAAGCGTTACCGGCGGGCGGAGAAATGGGTTATTCATATAGTCGTTTGTTATGTTATTTCCAAGATATTGAATTTTCATCAATTAGTCGTCAATTTCATTGATTTAGCGATATTTTTATCAATTTGGTGACATTTTTATCAATTTGAAGATATTTTCGTTAATTTGGCAACATTTAAAAAATATCGCCAAGTTGACGATATACAGACAACTTCAACACCAAAAAACACGTTTGGCAACATTTTGTAACAGCATTATCCGCAGATAGATAGATAAACAGACAGTTAATTCAAGATGTTTATATTATTAATAAATAAAATTATAGTGTATTTACAAATTACATATATCGATAAACACAAACAATAACATAATTATTTTAACAAATTTTACAATATTAAAAATATTGACTAGGTAATCAATGATACGATTGCACTTGTTTACGCTTACATCAATGGTTGGGGTTATCTCAAGGCGTACCCACAATAATTAGGCATTTTATAATTTAAACTTTATATCGGGAAATAATTATTCAAAATATTTAATAATGTAAATTTTATATTCGAAAATTAACTGGTCATATTATCTAATATATAATTTAAAAAACGATCAAAAAATTGAGAATTAACTGTTCAAACGATTTTAACAACCACGCAACACATGTATGTTTACGATTGAACACCTGTTATGTAAATATGCCTCCAAAACATTTTCTTTATATTTTTCAAATTCAACAGTATTCAATTATGATTTGTTAAATTTGCATATTAAGTTCGAAAAGCACCTATCTTTTTATTTAGAAAAAAATATGTTATATTTTACTCTCAACATTTCCAATCGCCTTCTTTGATATTGTCATTTTGAGGCATTTTGAGTAGGCGTGACGATGTTACTATCTACGACAAATACATTTGTACAGAAGGCCAACCTTTATAATTAAATAACGGGGAAAGTTTTTTTAGATTCTGATCTATAAATAATTTGATCAGCTTCCATAAGCCAACCAAAGGATAAATGCACGTTAAGATACACTAAATACAATTATGCATTTATATGCACTGAAAATTTAACTTGTATTAATATAATATGCTGAAAATAAAAATTAACAATGTCTATTCAGAAATATATAATATGTTTTATAAACATACTAAATATCTCTTACACTCTTTGAGTACTATTACAGTTACTTCTTTTTTGTAATTCAACAAGTATGGCTTTTTATTGCACAGAAAATACCATTACACATTGCGCTGTTACCATTACTCATAAATACCGTCCCGGGTTACAACCCAATTTTGAAGATATATATCTACGAATAAGATTAATATATCTCGAGAATGGGAATTTATTAAAATGTCGAAGGCACATGTGAATACCAAGAAGGGGTTTGATCTATTAGACTTTGCAATATTACTCATTTCGGATTAGATTAAGCCAGACCTCAAATAATAGATTAGCTACTGATTTCGTAAAATGTGCTCTACTAAGCTGCCCATGCTTTTGAAAGAACCCTGTTTTATCCTCCTATTTATGATAGAGACAATATCAACCTTAGTGTGATCTTTCGTACACAAGAAAAGTTATTATGTTCATAAGTATGCACAGTGAAATGCAGTTTCAATAATCTTTTATAAAAAGCTCTCACTTCACTAATTGATCCTAACGCCAGAATTTTCATTATTGAACGCGGATATTTATTTTACTCCAATAAATACACATAGCTGTTTAGTATCACTAACAAAGTATAAAATATTTTTATACAAATGTTTTATTTTACTAAGTAAAAACTACAGAACAAAAAATATATATTCTTCATTGCCATCAAACAGTGGTCTTCTCTCAAATGGACAGTTATCAATTTCCGCAGATTCAACCCTATCTTTTTCAACAATCATAAAAAAAAAAGACCATCTCCAATTGATACTTTGAATGAAGATAAAGTCTATCTTCCGATGTCCGATTCTTTTGTAATTCCATTCACAAGCTTATTGAAGAACACCGCAGACGCCTTTCTTCGCCGGCTGCGGACTACCAGACGATCAATGGACAACCGACAATGAGACAGTAATTAAGGGCCACTAATAGATTGTCCCCGTGGACAGCCAATATGCCGACTAATGATACCGGCGCTGAAAAATGAGGGACCATTTTATTAATAGTAGATGTCAAAAGGCAGTAAAGTGCGGGTAGCACAGGGGCACTTGATCTCCGAATTTAGTAAGAGATTCGTATGTGAAAGTAAGAATTGAACATGCTGACGCCAGTGTTCAATGGGAATTCGTTTTACCAAAATGGAAAAAATATCATCCGAAAGTAAGTTAATTAGTTAGAGTTTTATGAAAGCTTCATTTATAAATTTTCAATGGAATTCTTAAAATAAGAAAACCATTGTTTTAAAAATTATTATGTGAGTATTAGATTTGAAAGAGCCAGTCAATTTATCAAATGCACACTGTAAGTTAAAGACGACAGAATAAAAATAAGAAGCTATTGAATTTATAGGGCAACTATGATGCCGTACTACTAAACATGTTGTATTCATTAAGCAAGTACTCAAAGCAGTATGTGATAATCTATACCAAATTATAAACAAGTTTATTATACCTACAGAAATTCATAAGTTCGGTGCTACAAATAAATAGCCAAGCCAGCCAAGACGAAACATTTCGGGGCGCCTGTGCCAGGGGCACTTATCCCCACATCGCATATTTGAAGAAGGTCCGATTTCAGTAATTTTCGACGTTATGCAGATATTTCTCCATTCCTATAACAGGACGTAGATGATGGATGTGTTCTGATGTTGTTGCTTGGTGACGCTGTCTTGGTATTGGCTGACTGCCTAGAAGAGGTAAAACCGGGATGGGGCGAAGGGAAAACTCATACTTGGTAAAATATACCAGTCCAGGAAATTAAGTTATATTTTTATACAATAAGAGTAGTCGACGAGAGAACATAAGTATATTAATTTCACGAAAAAAAGGATTATAAAGAAATACCGCGAATGGATTGCAAGTGGGCTGGCGTCAGGAGAAGCTAGCTAATAAGCAATCGTGCCATGTCAGTGGGTTTTGACCTAATGACGAGCAGGCGCAGAAGTGGCGCCATCTATCGCCGTCATTTAGAAATAAATAAGAATTCAATCCTATTATATGGCATTTCAATCAGCCAATTATTGCTGTTTGAATTGCAAAATTTCTGAGTTTTTATACGCTATTTATCGGTATAATTTAAACAAAAAACAGTATATTTGAAGACAATATAGTTTGCCAAATATTCTTCAAAAATTGTTCCCCTCCTTAAATTTTGTTTATACAATGTACCAACATTTTAACTATTAGATCTCAAATGTCAGATCTGCCAATGTTAATTTTCTGAAATACATTCTCCATTACATTTAGTTTCAAACTTTTTCATTAGTAGTGATTTTTTGTTAAAATTAGCACTATTGTGATACTGAAATAGTGTCACAATAATATTTAATCTTTTTAATTTATGTAGTTCTGTAATATAAAATATCCAGAACTGTTATACAGAAAAAGTTTTGTAAAATTTTACAGCATCTTAATATGATTCAAAAGTTCAAACCTTAATTTATTTTTAAAATTTTGATAGCAAGATTTTAAGTCATTGACAGAAAAAGAAATGATACTATGTGGGTACTGAAAAATAGGATAAACATATAAAAATAGTAAAATTTTCTTTTGTTGTTTCAAACAATAATATCAAGATTAGTTCAAATTTGAGCCTGCAAAGCTTCTGGAAGATAAATGTAAAAAATGTGTAGCATATTCGAATAAACTAAAATAAATTTAGTTTGTAATTATGTGTATTTGACGTATTTTATCAATTTATGCAAAAAATGGTATGTTTGACAGAAATATGTATATCTTTGTCACAATATTGATGCTGAAAACACAATGACTATAAATACTATAGATATTGTCTGATGTATCCACCTTGAAATGTAAATATTACAAGTTTATTGAAGACTAGCAGTATACCCGTCTACCCGTCTTTCGGAAAGTGCAAAGTAATGAAACTTAAAATCCACAATCATGTACAAATTCATATAGTATTCTAAAGGATATTGTTATTCAAAACATACTATTAAACAATCTAAATTATGCTCCCCAAAGAAAGTTCAAAAATCTATGTGCTCACTATACAAAATTATATCCACAGGCAGATCTAAAGAACAAAACATCCTGATCCCGTTTCTAAACAAATTTATATAAAATATAAAATTAAATCTGTATATGTCAAAATAAAAGCTCAAAATTGTATTAGAAGATATACCCGCAATAGTTATATTCTTGTAGATTAGAATATATTCCCGCACTACTTATATTTTCGTACATTAGAAGATTATACCCGTGTGTAAGAAGATGTACCCGCACTATAATATATGGTTTTAAAAAAATATTTCATCAAAATAAAACAGATGACTTAAGAAATAAACATTATCAATAATTCCCGTAATGGATACAATCCAATCAAAAATGCAATTCCGATAGGATTTATTTATATACATTTCATTATTATTTAAATAAAATTTTATTGCTGAATTAACTCGGTGGGTTTAATTCCGTTGCTTAACAATAAAATATCATTTTTTTTTTCAAATAACTTTGCAGAACAAATATCGTCTGCATAATGCTATCTCATTGGACAGTTAAAGAGTGCGTTTTTAACACTTTACAACATAGTTCAAAAGTGTTTATGGCTTTGTTCATTCTATCTGTCTATCTGTCTGTCCGTTCGCACGATAACTGCCTTAAAAATGACTTTATCAATATGAAATTTTAGTATTTCGTTCAGACGATCTGTGGGACATATGGGAATATAAATGAATAATATCACCCAATTAGTTTTGGATTGAACCCGGTGTTTAAAAAATGAAATACACTGAACCCTGTGGGACCTAATTTTTCAAACATTTTTTAAGCCAATTTTAAAATTCACAAATTGCTTCGAAAGTTTCAGGAAATATTCAAATTATCCCATAAAAATATGAAAAACATTTCAGCAAAATATATTCGGTAGTTTCTTAAATAAAAATTAAAATGATAATTACACCCATATTATATGAAGAGATTACGTGACCCACTTCAAAATAAAATATAGCATCCATCTTGTGCCAAAATCATGATTTTTAAAGTTATTTTTAATTTATATTTAGTGTTGTATTTGTCCTTATACCACTTTATTCTTGCGTAATTTCTGTGCATCTATATACTGCGCTAACGCAATTACTATATTTTTTGAGTTTAAATGATCATCAAACTTTGATTATTTCTACAACGAAGCCTAATTTTAATTTATGCAGAATGTAAACACATCAAGCTGTAAGATGAGTTGTATAAGAATAGCTGAATTTTTTAACACAAAATGATTCAGCTCTAGAGTCTGTAATATAGCTGATAGATATAAATGAAACATTCATTGATTTTGCATAGAGAAGCAGACGATTTTATAGTATTGCCTTTTTCGATGAAGTTTTAAACATGGAATTAGAAAGAACTTTTACATCCATGGTTTTAAGTTTTTATGTAAAATAAATTATTGTAGTATTGTGATAATTTTAAAAATATCACCGCTAGATATATCGCATTTTAGAGGTATTTAAATAAAATCGCATTGCAGTTGGAAAGTGTTTCAGAATCAATGCTTTATGCATGATTGACCTTTTTTGTTTTTTAATATCTCGATCACTTCTGGTCCTAGAAACTTGAAACGTGGACTAAATTTTATGTAGGACTATTCCAAGTCTACCCCGAAAATTTCATTAAATTCAATGCAGTCGTTCTCCCGTAATGATGAGACAAACACACACACAAATAAACAGATTTTATTCAGATAAACATATATTATTATAAACAGATATTATTATCAATTTTATTTATATAAATGGCTGAATAACTATGGAACACGCAATACTGAATGTGCTATATGATAATACATGAAATTCTGTTAACTAAAGTTAAAACCTCACACTGTCAGATACCGAAATACTTACATTAGTTTAAATTTTATAAATGACTTTATTGTTTAACATATTCAAAATACACAATTACTTTAATTCATTGCACTTGTTTAGAATGATTGATGAATTCACTTTATTATAAAAGACAAATTTAGGTAAAAAAGTTGAACAAAATTAATTATTTACGAAACATGAATATTTTGAGAATATTGATTACAATTTTTAAATTTCATTGCCAAGTCACAAGCAGATAATATTTAATCTTCTAATTTTTAATAATTATATTTTTTTCTTGTTATGCACATCTTTTAATAACTTTTATGATTCTGAATCATCATGTTGTTTAAGTATTCCTCCTTTAAAATAATTAACATTGAGATAAAACCATAAAAAACGAACCATTTACGTCTTATTTGCATAATTTTACAATTAACAACCTAAAATTTTGAACTGCATTAAGAACAAAAACAACACACCTTATAAGAGTCATTAGTTTTTTGTTAGTAAAAAATAATGCTGGCGTATAAATAAAATGTTTTTGCTTCTTATGTTTGATAAAAAACAAACGCTAAACTGCATTTATTTAATTAATGATAAACGTCTTTTTTTTTTTTTTTTTAAGAAGGGTTACTCCTCTAATCATCTTGCATTCTTCCTTCCTTAACGGACGTAAAATAAGGAATTCAAAATTATTTTTATTGCCCCTCACCGCAATCCTTTTAAGAAATGTACTTTTCTTTCGCTGAAAGAGGCCAAATCTTCACTGTAAAAAATATACTGACAGTATCCTGAAAATGTGACATACAGGACTAACGAGAAAACCAACAACAAACAATACGAGGGGGCTTAAAAGAATGTTTCCTTTTCTTGTCTTTCACTTCTCGTTTCCTTTTCAAGATTTTTTTTTATTCTCCTTGCACATTATTTTTTATCTATCCTCGCTTTGCGGTGGCACTTTTTTCTCCGTTGCTCTTGTAATTATTTGGCCAGTTCCATTCTTCAAAGTGTGTCCGTGTAATCTCGAAGCTTGATGGCCGATTCATCTCATCCATATTGCGTGGCTGGCTGACAGCCGTAACAAATGTTGCCGCGAGAAAAGATGAGAGAAACGCTTGCATCCTCTCTTCCTTCTTTTCCTCCGCCAATCAAAGGATTAAATATTGCTAACAAATTGCCGCCACTGGCACTTTCAGAGCACCCACTGCCCTGCATAACATTTCTCAAGAGAATAAACTTTTGATCGCCAAACCGGGTGTTTATTAGGCTTGTCCGAAAAACATTGAATGCCTTTAAACGCCCATGCTCTTAATATCATAAACATCTGCCCTATCGATGACACTAGATTTATCATACATTCAAATTTCTACACTGTAAAAAATATGCATCTATCTGTCCTGTAAAGTTCCGAAATCCTGGCTTCTTGTATAAAACAGAAAGTTTTCCTCCCACATGAAGAATGCAACAGGAAATATTTTTTACTATTAGTTTTATGCTCTGAGTTTGGATCATTTTCATGATCTTCTTTTCGTTTTATATTTTCGAAAACTACTTTGACCACTTTAGAGTGAATCAATTTAATCGAGAACTGCTCTCTCCACTTTAAAATGAATCCATTTTAAATCGAGAAGCACTTTAATCACATAAAAGTGACTCCATTTTAAATTGAGAACTACTTTAATCATATAAAAGTGACTCCATTTTAAATCGAGAACTACTTTAATCACATAAAAGTGACTCCAATTTAAATTGAGATTTACTTTAACGATATAAAAAGTGGATACAATTTAAATCGAGAACTATTTTAACCACTTTAAAATGAATATTTACATACACAGTCCTCTCTACATGTATTTAGAATTCAAACCAAGCCCCTATTAATCTAAAGGACAAAGACTAAACCGTTGGCCACAAATAAACCTTGAAGCTTTCGAAAAGTCCCTTATTACGAAAATATATCCGTTACCGACTATAAAAATTCTTTTGATAAGAGTTTCTTGGATCGAAAAACTTTGTTTACCAAAAAACAGCTATATTTTCAGAACTTTTACTTTTCAGAAAATGCATCTTACGGAAATTTTTTACACTGTACACTAGAAATTGTTTTCTTTTACTTACATGAACTTGATTCATGATAAATTTAAACTCTACATTAGAAAAATATCTACCCATGTGTTAGAGTGGAGAAAAACAGCTGCTCTCTAAGGAGTAGAATGCATTGTTTATTAAATAAAAATGTGGCAAGGGAAATTTCTTAGGACGATATTTGCAGCCCTCAAATACAACTGGATTAAATTATTTTTATTTACTTTTTTATGCACACGAGAGAAAATTTAGCTTAGTTATATTTTAAAGTGAATTCGAAAAAACTATGAGCATGTATGCATAGATAGAGCCCATCACCATTACCCGATCTTCATACCCAGATTCCATGAATCTATTGGCTAGAAAGTGAATCTGGCTACAGTTGGGCCTTACAATTTTTGGAGCTTATGAGTAAAATATTTATGTTTGCGACTCTAATATGCCTCTTTTTTGGGATGTTTCTTAGAAAATTTTTCTTGTCTGAGTAGACATATAACTTTTCCTACCTTTTATTTATAAGTAAATAAACCTCAAGAGATTATTTTAAACTATATGAACCTGAGAAATTAGTTCTGTTGTTCACATTATAATAGAAGAGCACCAAACAACAAAATATTTGCCTTCGTTCCATACTAAAACTGTACACGACACTGCCTGGGATTTAAAGAAGGGATACTCGTTAAGAGTTTCGAAAGGCTTAGTCACCAGCTGCGTGAGCACATGCTCGCCCTAAATAAATACCTAATCACATTTAATCCTAGACCGCTGTTCGGGTACATAATACTCCTAGGCACCGCCGCTGGGCACATATGGGCACATACTATGCCCTAACACTCCTGTGTATTACACCCTAAATACGTATTTTGCCTTTTGCGGGAGTGTATATAAGCTCTTTTGTTACACCCTAAATAAGCTCTTTTAATACACACTAAATAGACTCTTTTAATATGCCCTAAATAAGCTTTTTTGATAACCCTAAATAAACTCTTTTTATTACGCCATAAATAAGCTTCTTTGATTCTCCCCATATACGCCTTTCACCCCTTTATGTCGGAGTAATAATAATATGCTCTTTTAATAATTTAAATATGCTCTTTTGATACGCCTTATATAAACTCTTTCGATTCACTACATAAGCTCCGTCGATTAAAATCAACAGTGCGTTGTTTAAGTGAAAATTCCTGCAAACCATGATAATATATTCGATTATAATGCCAAAGAGCAATCAAAATAAATCCCTAAGCAGATAACGTCAGTTTTGCTGATGACGTCGCATCGAAATGCCAATTCTTGACATTGTCCCAAGGCGCGTCTAAGGACGGGGGGGGGGGCTGTTTTATCACTCGTCCTGTGCACTGTTAATGTTCTTTTGAACATTTAAAACCTAAACATAAAAATTCATAATGAACGAAATTTTTCGATTTTCCAATTTTTCGATTGAAGGAGTTTGAGATATTCAAAGACACATCTGGTAAAT
>OX578142.1:103968238-103975738 GCA_951213105.1 Amaurobius ferox | reverse complement strand
AAGCATACTTTTCTAGCATTTCATCTTTCGAATGCTTTTGTGTGGAGTACCCACCCCCTTAACTATACATTTTTGAAAAACTCTATTCTTTATGTTATTTCTGTCAGATTATTTTCCCATATATCAAAAATCAAGCCTCTATCACGTTTTAAAACGGGCGTTTCTCCTTTATTCCGAAAATTGAACATTTTGGTGTGTGGCACCCCCTAAAGTAGAAAATATTGGTAAACTGAAATTTTACACTTTCTTCCTTTCAAACTATCTGCCCTTATACCAAATTTGATATCTCTATCTCAATCCGAAGCGTGGTTTTTTATCAATTCACTTTTCGAACGTTTTACTCTGAAGCACCCCCTTAAACGAACATTTTTGAAAAACCATATTTGTCTTGGGTGTTTCCATCAAATGATTAGCCCATATACCGAATTTCAAGCCTCTATCAAATTTTAAAGGAGCGTTTTCTCATTTATTCTGCAAATCGAATATTTTGGTGTGCGGCACCCCCTTAGGTAGAAAATATTGGAAATCTGAAATTGCACGTTTTTTTCCTTTTGAACGATTTACCAATACACCAAATTTGAAGTCTCTCATCGCAAAGCATGCTTTCCTATCATTTCACTTTTCGAACGTTTTAGTGTGCGGCACCCCCTTAAGTAGAAAATATTGGAAATCTGAAATTGCACACTTTCTTCCTTTCGAACGATTTACCCATACACCAAATTTAAAGTCTCTACCTCATCGCAAAGCATTCTTTCCTATCATTTCACTTTTCGAACGTTTTAGTGTGCGGCACCCCCTTAAGTAGAAAATATTGGAAATCTGAAATTGCACACTTTCTTCCTTTCGAACGATTTACCCATACACTAAATTTGAGGTCTCTACCTCATCGCAAAGCATTCTTTTCTATCATTTCACTTTTCGAACGTTTTGGTGTGCTGCACCCCCCCTTAAGTAGAAAATATTGGAAATCTGAAATTGCACACTTTCTTCCTTTCGAGTGATTTACCCATATACCAAATTTGAAGTCTCTATCTCATCGCAAAGCATGCTTTCCTATCACTTCACTTTTCGAACGTTTTAGTGTACGGCACCCCCTTAAGTAGAAAATATTGGAAATCTGAAATTGCACACTTTCTTCATTTCGAACGATTTACCCATACACCAAATTTGAAGTCTCTACCTCATCGCAAAGCATTCTTTCCTATCATTTCACTTTTCGAACGTTTAGGTGTGGGGCACCCCCCCTTAAGTAGAAAATATTGGAAATCTGAAATTGCACACTTTCTTCCTTTCGAGTGATTTACCCATATACCAAATTTGAAGTCTCTATCTCATCGCAAAGCATGCTTTCCCGTCATTTCACTTTTCGAACGTTTTGGGGTGGGGCATCCCCTCTATAGAACGTTTTCGAAAAATTCGATTTTTCCAGGGGTTTTTATCGAACGACCGAGCTGTGTACCAAATTGCAAGTCTCTATCTATTCGGGAAGTGCCTAAAAAAAGCGTGACAGACAGACGGACAGACAGACAGACGGACACTTGGCAATTAGTATATATAGATATATATATATATTTGAAATATAATAATAAGAATTATGTAAAAATAAAAAAAAATTATATATATATATATATATATATATATATATTTATATATGCAACCTGACCACATTTCTATCAAGAGATATTTTAAACCACTGATCAGAAGTAGTGAACAAGAAAAAACCGTCTTAAATGTTGATGCTACAGCTCAGCCTACCGATCACTTGACGACGAAGTATAATAGAGATCCTGTATACAGACATCATTTCAGTTACATGCCTTTCTTCAAATTCAAAAAATGCAACTCAAAAAGATGCATGCTTTGCCCTTGTGCCGATCCTAAGATTATAGGAAATTCATGTAAGTTCAATCTATTTTGTAAAGCATACCAATGTATATATATGATAAAATGTAAAACTTGTGAATTGACTTATGTAGGTCAAACAAAAAATCCTCTTAATTTAAGAATTAATCTTCACCGTAGCCAGATTAAGAAAAATTCTGCTTTTAATCAGGAATACCATCTTCTATATTCTCACTTTCAATCACATTCTTTTAATAATATATCCATTACAATCTTAGACTTTGCGGTAACATTGGAAGAACGCATCTGGAGGGAAAATATGCACATACTACAAAGTAATTCAATTTATCCATATGGATTAAATTCCATGATGTTTAACAGATTATACAATAACGATTTTTACTATAGTACTTCTAATACCGCTATAGTGGAAATAAGCAATAAGAATACATGTAGAAGATGGTTCAGAAGTAAAAAAAGAAGGAAAAAACAGAATTATAACGACCGCAAAGAATCTTTTGTCAATTTTATGCAACAGGTATATCAATTTGAAGAACATAACATTAAAGTTATTAAATTATATGTTTTGAGCATAAGAAAACAATATTTACAACAGATATGGCATATCTGGTCTCAACAAGTTAAAATATGGTCTACAAACGAACTTAACTCTTACCAAAAACTGAACTTGGCTACTATGTGTGATTGGATCAAAAAACGTTCAACCTTTTTCAATTTGAAATTGAAGGACGCACAGATCGAAGAAAAATGCGATGTGGTATATCTATCGATCTTATTTCAAAATAAAACTTTCAATTCTATCCCTTTTGGCAAGATATTGAAAACAAATCATAAGCATCTTCCTATAACAGATATAAATATTAGAACGTCTTACAGTTACGAAATTCCTTTGGGAAGAAAAATTTACAATTATAACCTTTTTAAGTAAAAATCTTTCAATTGGAAATAATGTAACATGTAATTGTAACACCAATCCATATAAAGATCCTGTTATAGGTCATATAGTTACAAGTAATCTGGATGTAATCAATAATAAGGCCTTAATAAGAGCTTTCAAATTGGGCACCAAATACCGTAATCCACACCAAGGAAATCCACTAGATTCATTTACAAAGAATCTAGATGCATTTTTTTATAGGATGTCTATAAAATTCAGCATCCCGGATTTTACATTCGGCAAGTGGAGATCAAGTGTTTTGAATGATTTCGGGTATTATTACAGAATGTATTATGCTCGTCAAGAGAGTTGTAAACTGGATATAAAGAATCTTACGTTATTACAGGAACAATATATAATAACATACACCGATAAAGTTCCGGGTAATTATGCATTTACTTGCAAATACCTTTACATAAAAACCCTTATGGCAAATTACGAAAATCAAGCCTTATACAGCAGAATAACTTTGACAAACCAGGTGATTAATAACAGAATCAAGGCCTTATATCTTAAGGCAGGTATTAAGTATACAGAAAGAATAAAATATCCATATTTAATAAATATACCCAAGCTTCATAAAACTCCAAAAAGCTTTAGACCAGTAACAGTTGGATACAAAACTTACCTCACTAAAGCTAACAAAATGCTTCTCGCGATATTGAAACCTATCTTAAAGAAAATTAAAGATCGGGGATCTTATATTGTCGGAAATAGCTACGAAGTTATAAAGATCTTAAAGCCTAATCAAGCAAAATTATTTTTCAGAACTTATGATTTTAAAGAACTTTTTAACAATATTGAACTCAAGGTATTATACCGAATACTTAACTCGTTGTACGGGGAATTTGAGATGCAGAAATATGTGGAAATCGAACGTTATAGATCTCTGATAAAGATTGTTGTAGAGGAAAACTACCTATATAACGGGCTGAATTTCCATAAGCAAATCAAAGGCATCCCCATGGGCGGGGGATGTTCGTCAATTTTGGCGGACATCTATCTTGATCATTTTGAAAAAATGTCCCATATTAACAATGAATTGATTTGCATACGTTACGTCGATGATTTGTTAATAGCTTATGAAAACGAACATTTTCAAATGAATTTTGAATTTTATCACTCAGATTTAATATTAGAAGAAAATCCACCAACCCAGAATAATGTAATAAATTTTCTGGATCTCAGTATTGATTTCAACCATAATATACTTTCATTCTATATATATGATAAAAGAATAACTTATAATATTGCTACAGCAGGTATCATACATTGGACCTCTAATTTACACTTGAATATATTTAGAAATGTATTCATTGGTGATCTAGCTAGAACAAAAAGAATAGTAAGCAGTGACGTCACCAGACTGGAAAGTGACAAGAAATTCTTACTACAGGCATTCATGCAAGAATATCCAAAACGTTTTATGGCACATTACATCAAAAATTACTACAGAAAAAACGAAATTTATGGGTTGAATTTGTGTAGATTTTTGAAGACTTTGTGAATTTGAATCGAACATCTTTATGCTTGTGACATCACAGACATCAAAACTGCTGAATTGAATATTTTGATGTTATAAATATGTAGCATGTGCAGGAATTTGGCTTCTATAACTTGGTCCTTACTTTTTCATATCCAATTCCTTTATCAAGGGTCTTGTGATGATTTTGATTATCACTCCGGAGGTTGGCTAATGTCAGTGCTGGCGTCCAGGAGTGCATGCCGCGGCATTAAAGACATGCATGTTGTTAACTGGGGAGTAAGGTCACTACCCCTTACCGCCTTTGTGTAAGCACTTTACGTTACCTCCCTTCTTTTATATTTCTATTATGACTTTATATATTTATATATATATATATATATATATATATATATATTTATATATATATATTTATATATATATATATATTTATATATATATATATATATATATATTTATATATATATATATATATTTATATATATATATATATATATTTATATATATATATATATATATATATATTTATATTTATATATATATATATATTTATATATATATATATATATATATATATTTATATTTATATATATATATATATTTATATTTATATATATATATATATTTATATTTATATATATATATATATTTATATATATATATATATATATATATATTTATATATATATATATATATATATATATTTATATATATATATATATATATATATATATATATATATATATATATATATATATATATATTTATATATATATATTTATATATATATATATATATTTATATATATATATATATATTTATATATATATATATATTTATATATATATATATATATTTATATATATATATATATATTTATATATATATATATATATATATTTATATATATATATATATATTTATATATATATATATATATTTATATATATATATATATATATATTTATATTTATATATATATATATATTTATATTTATATATATATATATATATATATATATATATATATATATATATATATATATATATATATATTTATATATAATAATAGAAGTTTGAAAATCCAATGAACGAAAAGTAAGAAGATGTAACACGATAAACCTAACTTTTTAAAAACACCCACAGAATAAAATATAATACAGCAAATCATCAATCAAATGGATTAAAAATACAAAACACTAGCTATCAAGTTACAGAAAATCAACCAAATTAAAAGGTATGGAAACAAAAAAAGAAAAACTTAAACTAAATTCAACTATCTAACTGGCGTACAAAACAAATGTAAAAATCAATTAATCCTCAAGCATATGGAAAAAATAAAAAAATTAATATCGAATCAACAAGTCAATGAAAAATATAATACAAAGGTATGGAATCGAAATAAGTATAACAAACGAAATCAAGCACAAACGCCTTACACGTGGACGAGGCTCTAAGCCTAAATCATGAATTGTTAACCTCTACAAAAATCTAATCATGTCCAAGTTTTTTGTAGAAGCAAACTCAAAAATGTATGTTTCTGAAGAAATAGATAGATTAAATCTATGAACTATTTCTACTTGGACGACATACATAAAGATGGAATAAAAAAGAAAAAATGAATACCTGGAAAAAGCACAGCATGTGTACAGACGATTCATTACAGGGATCGAGGGAACACTGATAGAAGAGACCAGTGTTGCCATTCGTAAAGAAAAAATAAAAAACCATTTACTGTTGCCATTCATAAGAATTGAAAAACTGTGAAGCGAAATGTAAAGAAAAAGTATTAATATACAAAAAGAGCTACTAAAAAGAGGGGCAAATAAAGGTAATGCTGAAGTGGGAAAAAAAAAAAAAAAAAAAAAAATGGAGATGACTGGCTAATATAAGATACTATGAATAGAATTATATGATACTATGGAAAGAATTATAAAAATCCAGCTATTTTAAATTTTTTAACAATACTATTTACTAAATAAGTGGGATATTTATATAAATTACTAGTAATTTTGAGATTATTGATATGCATAGCATGAAATTTTTTATCAGATAATCTATAAATTCTAAAAAGCTGATTGAGTATAATATTTCTAAACAATTGAATCGAGTTACAGGAATTAAAAGGTAAGATTTTATTAATATTAAAATTATAAAAGTCTTTTTTATCATATAAATTTGTAACAATTCTATTAGAAGGATCAATAAAAAGATTTAAATCCAAAAAATTAACATTTTTATTAATAGTAGCTTCATTAGGTATTAATTCCAAATTGTCTGGATAGTAATCTATATCTATGAGATAATTTTCTGTATGTACTAAGCAAATCAGATCATCAACATATCTGTAAAAAGTATAATCTATTGAAGTAAATGACATTTCATAATGATAAAGGTATAAATTAGCTAGCATACTGCTACTACAGCCACCCTGTGGAACTCCTGAGACTTGTAAGTATAATTTATTTCCTTGAAAAATATAATTATTGAAAATAACAAAGTGAAGAAGTTTAGGAAAATTTTAAATTTAATTTGATTTGAAAGAGGTGTAATATAAGCATTATATAGAGCTAAAATTACATCATATAGATCAGATATCTTAATATTATTAAAAAGATCTTTAAAATCAAAAGTTTGAAATCCTATTATTTTTCTAAGAGATGTTAATTTATTCTTTAATTCTTTACTATTATTTAGAATATGGTAGTTATTGCTAGTCTGGCTTAAACTATTATTTATTAGATTTAAAGAATTTAGTAATAATTTACTCGCAGTAGTAGAGTAAGTATTATGGCCACTAGTAACTGTTCTAAATTTAATAGGATTTTTATGAAATTTTGGAATAAGCACTATATAAGGAAATTTAAGATATTTATATTTAATATTTAAATCATTATACATATTGATAATTTTCAATTTAATACTATTGATGGATTGTAAATCAGGTTTAAAAAGACTATTATTTTTTAAATAATCTAACAGAAATTGAATATAAAATTTTTTACAGATAATAGCATAATTCTTAGAGGCTTTATCAACATAGGTGATAACAAAGGATCTTTGTAAATCATTAATGGAATGTTTAATATTATCAATATTATATAAAGATCTAGACAATTTAATATCTCTAATAGCATTTTTAATTGATTTCTAATATAGTAAATTTCCACATATTAAATGCCTCTAATGGCAGAGCGTATTTACAAGCTAATTTAT
>OX578142.1:103964416-103966916 GCA_951213105.1 Amaurobius ferox | reverse complement strand
CTTCAAATGATTCCCCCACATGCTACAATCTGTACGCTTACCTCGCTGAATACCACGTGGGAATAATCCAGACCAGAAGAAGTGGAAGTAGCAGTACATAGTTTCGGAGAGATAAACCCAAGAGTTTAGAAACTGACCGAGATGTGACCACGATTATCGAAAACTTTGAAAGAATGGATAACACTGTTTTTTGGAGCCGTAGCCTGTTTTTTGTTTTATTAGTTTTTTAGATATCCGCCTTAACGGTTTTATGAGTGTTTTAAACTTTTTTCTTTACCCTCCGAGGCGGTTTTTTTAAAAAAATTTTTCGTTTTTAGTGTAATCGAAATTACTGTTTTTTAATATTTTTACATTTTTATGTTTGCCCGCCGGGGCGGTGTTTATTTTATGGTGTTTCCCACGACTTTAGAATACTGTACTTATACTGCGATCTACAAATAAGGGGGGGAAGTTGTACATATAGCAAAGATTTTTGAGACTATTAATGTGTGATAGTGTACACTTATTACTATCCAGGCGTTTAATGCGGAGCAAATAGCTAGTGATTAGATTTCTAAAAACTTGGTTGCTAAGGCAAGAAGAGAAATGTGGGAAGAATTTTACATTAAATTTAAATTGATGTCTCTTATCATAAATAGTAGTAGTGAAAGAGTTACAATGTATATCAATGGTGATGTCAAGATAATTTACAGATTTGGAAGGGTGGGATTCATTCGGTATTAATTCAAGATTGGATGGATATATATTAAGTGTGGGTAAAGAATCGTGTGCAGTATGAAAACAAAGAAAAACATCATCAATGTATCGAGAAATAGAAATGTTACGAGTGAACAGAGTGGATTTTCTTTCGTAGAAGTAGAGATAAATATTGGCGAGCATGGAGCTACTAGTGGATCCTTGCGGTACTCCAATCGTTTGGAGATATACAGCATTGCCATGTACAAGATAGTTGTGAAAAAGCACAAAATGCAATAAATTATTAAAGGTGGACGAGTCATATTTAGTAAGAGTATTTAATTTGAATTGATCGAAGAGTTGTTTAATGACAGAGAATAAATCTTTAATGTCGATGTTATTAAAAAGATCTTTAAAATCTAATGTTTGGAAAGAGTCAATGGCAGAAAAGGATTTCAGTTTTTGAATAAGTTCATAGCTATTTCGGATAATGCAATGTGGCTCTAGGGAAATAGCATGAAAAAGAATGTTCAAGACTTTGAGAAGTTTTTTATTAGCTTTTGATGCATAAGAGTTGTGTCCACTGGTAACTGTTCTAAATTTTACTGGGTCCTTGTGAAATTTTGGTATGATTACTAAATATGGAATGTTTAAATTTTGATGGGTATCAAAAAATTGTTTATACTTGGAAATAAGTTTGCGTTTTAAATCATGTATGGTTGTTTTCTGCAATTTGAAGGTATTAATTTGATTTAAATTGGATAACAATGTTTTAATGTAGAAAAATTTACAGAAAATAGCATAGTTTGATGAAGCTTTGTCTACATACGTAAAAACTAGGAATTTCTGCATATGTGTAATACTTTTCTTTAATTTTGATAATTGGAAATTCGACTGTGGAATATTCGAATGTGATAGCTTAAGTTGAACATGGGATAAGATTTTAGATTTCCAGATACAAAAGGCTTCCATAGGTGTTGAATGTGTAATGGACATTTTATATATGAATTTATCAATATCAAGAGAGAGAGTGTTAAGGATAGAATAAGGATGATTTTTAGAAGGTAGTCTATATTTTGTTCCATATGACATAATGAGTTTTAAGGAAGGGTCGGTGATTATATCTAAGTTACCCGTTAGTACATGACCAAAATGGGTATTTATAAAAGGTTTCAATGCAGGTGAATCACAATTACAAAGATTATTTTTATCTATCGGAGTAGAGGACGATGGATCAGTAGATTTTGAAATTTGGTTATAGTTAAAAATAAGTCTACCGCAGGGGATGTTATATTTATATGATTTAACTATATTGATGTTTTTTATTGGAAATTCAAGTGATAGGTGATGGAAAAGTTTGGTGAAGTTGAAGGAATCAATGATTCGGTTTGAAAAGTTAATAACACAATAAGAGTTAGAGGGAGGGATACTTGGTTGAACATGAGCAGGCATTAAGTTGCGTTTGATGTAATGCGCACGGGTAACAATTAAGTCAAAGAATAAGTGGGACAAGTGAGAGCTAGACAAATTTAAATTAAGGAAGACATTATAAACAGTGTTAAGTAGCTTTTTCTTAATAGCAAAAATCCAGGTTTTACAATCAGTCATATTGAAGGAAGTTTCATATAGATTTAAAAGCCTAATGATTTTAGTTTTAATGTAGAGAAAGTTTGAATTATTGCTAGTAGGTTTATTGACTTTACTACCTCTGTTAGTACGTTTGGAATTTTGAGAATGATTAACATTGTTTGAAGTTTTGATGAGGTTGTATATTGATAAAAGTTGTGGTGTGTAGTCTGCGAATGTTTTTTTAACAATATTTTGG
>OX578142.1:103941916-103959416 GCA_951213105.1 Amaurobius ferox | reverse complement strand
CACAGTTACAGAAATTCCTATAACTGCCGAATTTCGAATTTACTCTATACTTAAGATTTTGTTTGAAAAGGTTCAAGCTCAAAATTCTTCAAACTGCAAGTTCAAGTTGATAGCGTAACGGTCCAAGTATGTCATTCCCAAACTAGGAATCATATTTCTAAACAAACCATTATTACTATGAGGTCAATTTTACCCTTATCAGAAGTGTTAAGAATCCATAGTTATTGGATTTTTGCTTAAATGTTATTAGCACAAATGTATAGTAGGACTCTGGAAGAATTGATGAAAAATATTAATTTAAGAAGGATAGTACGTTTAAAATGAATCCCCCATACACTATATATATATATATATATATATTATATCTTGTATTAATAATACTTTTATTTTTACATCCACTTAAACATAAGCCTTACTATTATAAGCACCTATTTTTTGTAGCTCTTATTGTATATTACTACTTTTTCTCGCCTTTTCGCATTGCTGTTATTTATTTCTTACGAATGGCAACAGTAGATCATTTCTTTTTCCTTTGAGAATGGCAACACTGGTCTCTTCATTCTGGGTTCCAGGGTTCGACTGGTTCGGGCATATGCAGTGTTTATTCAATGTATTCTTGTTTCCTTTATTTTTCTTCCTTTATGTATGTTGTCCAAGTAGAAATAGTTTATAGATATAATCTATCTACTTCGTCAGAAACATACATATTTAGCGTTTGCTTGACAAAATACTTGGACCCGATAAAGAGTTTTGGCGAAGTGAACAATTCCATTATTTAGACCTAGCCCTTGTCCACGTGTATAGCATTAATGCTTGGATTTTATATGTTTTTCTATTATCGATTCCATACCATTGATATTTGCTGATTATCTTTGACTTGATGACTCGAAATTTGTATTTTTTTCCATGTGATTGAAGATTTGCTGTTTTATACTTTTATTTTGTAAATTTGTTATAAAGTTAGGTTTTTCGAGTTGCAGCTTCCCACTTTTCTATCATTGGACTTTCAAACTATTATTATTATTATATATATATATATATATATATATATATATATATAATTCATATTAATAATTTGCAACACCAATTACATGTTATTAACATATTGTATTTTTTTAAGTTATTTAATTATAATACTTAGCTCTTTAAATTATACATATAATTAATTATTTATACATTAATTACGTCCTTTGTACAATACTTATAACAGTTGCATTATACGCTATTTGGGTTATACAGAATTTAAAATGTCTCCTCTTATATCATTGGATATGAATTGTGCATGAATTGGCATTTTAATTCATATCCCTTCCCCCACAACATATATCCCTAGTATTGCATTACTATATTTTTCCATATACTTATTAGTTCTAAATTGGTGTGGTATATTTCAATGCAAGGTATTATGCATTTGCAAATGTTACTATGCGTTAAAAATGGTTTATTTGGTATTTTTATTATTATTTATAACTTTTATTATTTATGTTAATCTGTTTATACATTAGTATACATTAGATAGCAGTTTATATATTAGATACACTGTATCAGGATTTAGTGGGTTTCTAACTCAGAATACAGTGCTATAATTGTAACATTTATAATAACAGATGGTTGTCATCTATATGATATCATTAAACACTGTCGTGCATTAAGGTTTTTATTTTTAAGGGCGCATAGGACCTTTAAACCTTCAAAAAATCAATTTTTCAATTTTATTTTATTCTGAATATTTGAACATTTCTGAACACTGTGCAAAAACCGCATTCTAAAATTCGCATTATTTCGAAAGTTATGAGCTTATATGCAACATACACTTTTGAAAATTTTCTCATGTCAGCCATCGCCGCCATTTTTAAAGGGACATCACTGTTTGTTCACGTTTGTAGTTTGCTGATTTGTCATGTAAATCTAATACTTTTTCCACCACCATGTCTTAATTATTTATTTAATTATTTCTACAGCAGTAGGAAGGCAACTACTCACCTCTACTGAACTGCTCAGCCCTGTTTGTTTATATTCTAGCGCTGTTAACTTGTTTACAACGTGGAGAATTTCTTCTGAGTTTCGCAATTTCTTTTCATTATATTTTCTTACTTTTTACGATTTATTTTCTGAATTTATGTTGATTAAGGGGACGGTGGACGTTGAAATTTTTTTTATTTATTTATTGACTTAGAAACATGAAAATTTGTATAAATATTCCTCTTAACATTACTGTATATAATACCATGAAATTTTTTTCAATTTTGTATTTTTTTTTTTTAATTTAATTTTTTTAACAAAAATTTAAAAATGCTCCTTGCGTTCCATTTATTCACATTTTTGATTAATTTTACTTTATGATCACTTAAAAACATATTATGAACAAATTTGGGTATGTATTTTTAAATCGGTTGGAAAGTAAATTTTTTAAAAATATTTTTCTGCGTTAAAACTTAATTTTTATCAAAATTTCACATTTCATTCCGTTCTTATTCACTTTCAATTACCTTAATAAAGTCCAATTGTAAAATGCAGACCCAGTTTCATTAAGAAGTATGAAAGGTGTCTTCTTGCCAAATTTCATGCATTTCAAACAAAAATTAAGACGCATGGAGCATTTTAAAAATGTAAAACCGTTGAAAAGTTCGTTTCGAGAAAAATGCATTTAAAGTAAATAAGACAGAAATACTATGTAGATAGTGGATAAATGATGGTTAATGCAATGTAAGTATATATATATACTATTTAATGTAACTTTTAGAATAATAAACTAATATTATAGTAAAAAATAAATAAATTATCACAATCTAAGAAAAATAAGTATAAATTTCCGCTAAGAAAAATACGTATTAAACGAGTAATCGAGAAGATATAATACACTGCTGGTCATTAAATTTGCTACACCAAGGAAAACAAATAGCTGAATCTTATTTATTGTACATATACGGTATAATGGGAGGAAGACATGATTAAATTTGCAGGTGGTTTGGCATACACAGCATGCAGAATTCAGTACACAGAGTTGCCACCTCTGGCAGCAACAGCAGGCTGTAATCTGCCTGGGCATCGAGTTAAATTGAGCTTGGATGACAGTTATGGGTACATCATTCCATGCGGCTTCAACTCTATGCCAGAGTTCATCAATCATAGTGGCGGGTGAGTGGTGGCGTGTCAGTCTCTCGGCAACCCATGTCCAGATGTTATCAATGGGTGACAGATCTGAAGAGCGTGCTGGCCAGGGAAACAGTCGAACACCCTCTCTATCTAGGAAGGTCAGGAAAGCACGGGCAACATGCGGTCGTGCATTATCTTGTTGAAAGATGGTGTCACGCAGGCCTTGAAGTTAGGGAACAGCCACGGGCCTTAACACGTCAGGAATGCAACGATGGCTGTCCACATTACCGACTATGCGAACAAGAGGTGACTGGGATGTATACCCAATGGCACCCCATACCATCCAGCCAAGTGCTGGGCACATATGACAATGACGAATGCAAGCTGGCAATGTTTGTTCTCCTCGGTGCCGCCGCACACGGATACGTCCATCATGATGCTGTATGCAGAACCGAGATTCATGTGAAAAGACGACGTGGTGCCACTCCTGTATCCAGTGTCGTTGTTCGTCACACCACTGTAGGCGTGCCTATCTCTGCTGCAGCATCAATGAAAGCTGCAACAATGGTTGCCGTGCTGACAGTCCATGGTGCTGCAGACGTCATCGCACTATCCGTGCAGACACTTGTCGTCTTGCAAACGAGCCCAGTTCCTGACTCAGGGTACGACGTGGCTGTACGATCCCGCAAGGCCAAGAGGACAACATGTCTGTCCTCTCGGTCGTTAGTGGTCCAGGCCGCAGAGATCCTGCATGGCATTCAGTATGGCCTTTTTGGACCAATCGATTCCATATTCGCCTGACAGTCATGGGATCCCGACCAATATGAGCAGCAATGTCGTGGAACGATAAACCGCAGTCCCGATAGGTCACGATCCCAATTTTAAAAATGTAAAACCCTTGAAAATTTTATTTCGAGAAAAATGTATTTAAAGTAAATAAGACAGAAATACTATGTAGATAGTGGATAAATGATGGTTAATGCAATATAAGTATATAAAAATTTGGCTAATCCGGAGACCAACCCACAGCACTTTCAGCTCACTCGCCAAGTAGTCGCCAAGCATTCCGATTGCTGTGTATCCCAAGCGTTCCGTACATTCGTTCCACAGATTTCAACCTTTAGGTCGAACCCCTGCCCCTACATGGACCACTGGTACATTCGTTAGACACATTTCGACCTTTAGGTCGAACCCCTGCCCCCTACATGGACCACTGGTACTTACAGACCACTAATATATTCGCTCTACAGATTTTGACATTTAGGTCGAACCCCTACCCCTACATGGACTACTGGTACCAGGGATGTATCTAGAGAAATGTGAGTTGTGGTTGATTTTCCAGAACAATTATTATTGCGAATATAAAATTTCGAAACGAGCTTTGCGTTAATTCGCACACACAAACAGTATTAGTATTCTATACTTTTATATTAAAGAAAAACATTTGATAAAATTGAATATAACTTTTTTTAAATGTAATTGTAATATGTATATTTTTTGGATGAGTGGTGTTCGGCAATTGAGTGGTGGTCGGAAATTCTGAGTGATGGAAACCCCGACCACCGCCGACCACTGTAGATACATCCCTGTGGTACATACGGACCACTGGTACATTAATTCCGCAGATTTCGACCTTTAGGTCGAACCCCTTCTCATGTACGGATCCTAGCTTGCATGGAGAAAGTGATCTTGCTACGTGCGATATGCACATGCGTGAACCTCTTAGCCATCATATGACGTTGCCCCAGTGCACCAGTGGGGGTGGGAACACATTGCACCCAACAACACAAACATCTATGCCTAAAGTGAGACTCGAACCCACAACCTGGCGGTCGAACGAGTACGAGGAAACGCTTGCCTTTGACCGTTCGACCACCGCGTCGGCTTTCGGCAGCAGTTGTGGCAGCATGCAAATCCAGCGCGCAAACCACCGGGCTACTGCGCCCGAAATGTGCCAACAGCATGCGGTGTTTCCAGGTGGTCACCCACCCAAGTACTAACTGCGTCCGATGCTGCTTAACTTCGGTGATCTAACGAGAACCGGTGTTTTCAGCAAGGTAGGGCCGTTGGCAATTAAGAAAAATAAGTATGAACTAGTAATCGAGGCGATATAATAGTATGAATCATTAATCGAGAAAATTTAAACATACCTTTAATTACAACTAATCAAATTCACCAGCACCATATGTTTTGCTTTCTTTTCTTACATTTTTAGCATTTTTCTGTGACTTACAATATTTTTTAACTATTCTGTTTTCTTTCCATTCAGTAGGGTTTCTAGTTAAACTTTGATTGATGCGGCGTTTATCACGTTGCTGTGCAATAGATAAAGAAAATGCGTTCACCTTTTCCTCCATACCTAAACTATTTACACATCCAAAGTTATATTCCGAAACTGTGGAAATCACAGACATTTCCAACCTCTTTTTAGAAACGAATGTTTCTTTCGGACAGTTTTTCCAAATTGAGCTGTGTAAGCTCTCATTAGCGTTCTGGGTTTTGCCAGAACTACACCTGGTTAACAATTCATTGCTAGCCAGTCTTTGGTAAATTGGCATAATTTTTGCAACAACATCTTCAGACAGCTTTGTCTTCATTGTCGCATGAGATTTTGGTGGTTCCTTATTAGCAAGAGCCCGTTGATAAAAACACCATGATGAGACACCTGCGGGGCATTTGTTGTGCTTTGGAGATTTGTTGGTTGAAGAACAGTGTAATATGGTAGCATAAATTGCTGTTTTCATATCTTCTATGCGAGGCACGTTGTCTTTAATCGTTTTCCTATAAAAGTTTGTTAGTTTTATAATTGTTTCCTCTTTCAAACTACCGTCTTTACGTCCACCAATAGTAACACCTTTGCTACGCCACTCCTTGACTTTATTACGGAGTCCTGCTCCTAGGCGTTTGGCCACGTGATTTATGCATTCCTCTTTTATAATTCTAATATCACTGCCATATACATTTAATTCTGACAGATGTTGATAAGTTTTCGCATCACCATCAGATAGCAATCCTACATACCTCATTCCACAAGTACTTACAGATCGATTCCATATAGACGCAGCAGCTGTCATTTCCATCGAATTAGAAGATCCGGCATGATTCTGTGAGCATTCAGGTTTATGGCCTTCATACCAAATGCTGAATTCAGCACTAGCTGCACCAAGATCTCGCGTCGCAGTGACACATTCTGGACAGTATTTAGATAAGATTTCAAAATCGATAACTAATCCAGTCAGAATATCTATAACAAATCCAATTCCATATAGAGATGTATGACCGCGTTTCTGCCATGTTCCATCATATGAAACAGTGATGTCTATAATTTCTTCATTAGTAAAACTTTCATCCAAATCCTCATATTTCTTCCGCACTATACTTCGAGCAATTCGAAGAACATCATCTTTGAAGCTTTTTCTTTCCTCATACAAGCTATGCAAGCATCTTGAAAATGTTTTTTTATCCATGGCATGAATTCCAATAGCCATAGAAAACACTTCTAAAGCTGCATGTCCTTTACAAATTTTCAGAAATGCTTCAACTAGTTTTTTATTTGCATCAAAGCACTTCGTTTGGGTTACTCTAGGACTCGAAAATACTGTGCTGAATACTTTTCCGCAACTTTTACAAATTAACTCTATTTTTGAAGCGTACCCAAATGCCCCTTTTGATATTACATCCAGAGAATTACTATCACATTCATTGCACTTCACATTGCACAATAAATCTGACCACATATTATTATTCATAAAAACATATGTGTTTTCATTCAAATTTTCTGAATCACAGTTAGATGCGGATGGAAAATATGCATTTAGTTTGTTTTCACTAGCACTTCCAATTTTATTATATAAATATGTAGTAGATGTTGCACTTTCAGAAGAAATAGTGGACAGGGAAATATTTGAAGATTCATCCACACTATTTACAAATGAGGAATTATTTGAAGATCCATTCACACATGACGAATTATTTGTAGAATTATCCACACTATTTACAGATGACCACCGCTTACGAATTTTGTTGCTGTTTGCAAGCGATTTCTTTGACGGTCGAGATTTCGGCTTACGAAAACGCCTACTTATAGAATGCATTTTTAAAATTGACACAAATATATGTTGTAAAAACTATGACATAAAAGTACGCTGTAGCACTTTCAGATCTAAAAAGAGCTATTTTTGAAGCAAAAAATGAAGAAAATAGTGTCAAGAAGTAAGGAAATATATTATAAAAATTTATCACTTCAAAACTTTCGGCAATCCATAGTAAACAAACCAGGAAGTGGTTACAGTTAAAGCTCACTGTTGCCAATTTACAAAAATAATAATTTACGAAGATATTAATTTTTAAAATTAAAATATCGATTCATAAACGCTGACAGATGTTTGTTTACCTTATGTGTGAAATTTAAAGGTCCATGATTTGTTTGTTTACAAACTTTAAATGCTTATAACTTCCTCAAAAATCATCATAGATACTAGCGGTTTTTTGCACCTGGTGCAGTTAAATGTGTAGAATAATGTTATATAATAAAAAAAACCTTTTTTTATCGATTTTTGCTCATTTTAACGTCCACCGTTCCCTTAAGCATAAGAACTTTGAACTAAAATACAGTTGATCTATTTTATAAGTATACATTACAAACTTCTTCACGTTTGCATATTTATTTGTGTAAACTTCAATGTACAAGACTGTTTGGTGCAATTTTTTAATATAAACCTTTTGCTTTTTGCTTTCTAATAATGGATACACCGGCAACTAAATCTCGTTCTGGTAAAAGAACGAAAAGAAGACGTTTTCAAGGAAATATGTATGTAATTAAAAACAAAACCAATCCGAAAGTGTTCGAACGACAAAATGTTGATTCTACGCCTAAGCTAAGTGCTTCAAGTAAAAAACTGTTCAGCTCAAAAGATGAACTTTCAGTTGATAAGTCATATATTTCATCTGAAGAACATGAATATAGAATGGTTAATATATCAGTACTTTTCAAGGAGCTTGCAAATGTTTTGTGCTGCAAAATATGTCATGGAACAATAAATATACGTGAAAAATCTTCAATGGGTTTAGCATCCACATTTCTTGTATATTGTGATAGCTGTGATGAACTAAAGTCTGTGAAAAATACAAAAATGCTTGGTGTTAAGAAAAATATTCCAGAAATAAACAGAATAGCTGTGTTTTCTATGCGATGTATAGGACAGGGTTTATCGGCTTTATCTACTTTTTGTTCTACTATGGGTCTTCCAGCGCCTGTTTCTCAGAAATCATATAATAAAATTAATCACAGGATTTTAAATGCCACATCTGTTGTAGCTAAATCCTCAATGAAAACTGCTATCCAGGACGAAAGAGAATTATCAGAAGGATCGAAAGATATTACTGTAAGTGGAGATGGTAGTTGGAAAACCAGGAGGCATTCGTCACTTGTAGGTGTGTGTACACTAATCGGAGCAGAAAGCGGGAAGGTTATTGAAACCGAAGTAATGTCTTCTTTTTGTAAAGATTGCAACAGCTACAAAAGTAAGAAAAGTGGCCCTCGGTATGAAAAGTGGAAAAATAATCATAAAATAGTGTGTTCAAAAAACCATTCGGGTAGTGCCGGAAAAATGGAATGTGATGGAATGTTACACATATTCAACAGATCAATTGAAGACCATGGTGTTCGGTACAAATTTTATATTGGTGATGGTGATACGAAAACATTTTCACAAATATCGAATAGCAAACCATATGGAAATGAAATAGCGGTTGAAAAACTTGAATGCACAGGTCACATTCAAAAAAGAATGGGAACTCGTTTGAGAAAGCTGAAAACCCAGATGTCTGGAAAGAAGCTATCAGATGGAAAGGCAATTGGAGGAAAGGGCCGGCTGACGGAAGCCAATATTCAAAAATTGACTTCCTACTATGGAAATGCAATTCGTGGAAACAAAAATGATTTGTTTAAAATGTGACAAAGCATATGGGCTGTATGAATGCATATGGTATCATCTGACAGTGACCCACAACACTTTTTTTGTCCTAAGGGACCAAATACTTGGTGTAAGTACAACCATGCAGCATACTCGAACACAGTATCAAACTTCAAGCATAAGAACTCCCTCTTAAAATCTGTCATGGAGTTGGTAAAACCAATATTTAAAGACCTTTCAGATCCAAATCTATTGAAACGCTGTCTTGGAGGGAGAACTCAAAATCCTAATGAGTCTTTAAACTCCCTCATATGGAAATATTGCCCGAAAAATATAAATGCTGGGAGAGAAATTGCACAAATAGCAACAAATATTGCCAGTATAACATTCAATGATGGTGGTAACGGTATAATAAAAATTATGAATGCTTTAAATTTGAGTATAAACAGAAATTTACTAAATGTTTTGCATCTGAGTGATAAGAAACGAATACACGAAGCAGATTTTCGAGCCTCTAGCACTACATATGAAGTTCGAAAAGCTCGTAAAAGGCAGAAAACATTTGATTTTCAACGACAAGAGGAAGGAATTACTTATGCGTCAGGTGCATTTTGATGCTACATTAGATATAACGCAGGATGTATTATAAACTACAGCCAAACATCAATTAGCCGAACTGCGATAACTCAAAATTTTCCATGTACGAAAGTCATATTTGTTACATATTTTTGTAATTTTAAGCAATTTCAATAAGTCAAATTTTCTATAACTCAAATTCTTTTCTTGTCACTAGAGTTTCAGTTTTTCAAAGTTCCACTGCAGCTGTTTTTCTCAGGTATGTGATTTTACAACTTGCGCACAGTATATTTTAAAATATATTTTACTAATCACTTTCAATTTTTTGCCCTTACTTGTTTCATCTATATATACAATTTATACATAAGAAATTCCTCCTAAATAAGTAAAAATTTAGTAAATGTTCTTCATCTGACTGACAAGAAACGTCTACACGAAGCTGATGTTCGAGCTTCCGAAGCAACATATAAAGCTCAAATACCCCTTAAAAGGCAGAACATTTTTGATTTTTCAAACATAACAGAAATAGGAAGGTGCTATTTATGCACTGGAGGCATTTTAATGTCAAAATAAGATAATAAGTAACACTGAATATATTTTTAAACTTAAAAGCGGGTTTCTCTGATATGTGATTTCAACTCTTGCGCGCAATATATTTTAAAATATATGTAACCAATCACTTTCAAATTTTTTGCTCTTACTTGTTTCATCTATATACATAATTTATAGATAAAAAATCCTCATAAATAAGTAAAAATTTAGTAAACGTTCTTCATCTGACTAACAAGAAACGACTGCATGAAACGTCTGTTCGAGTTTCCGAAGCAACCTATAGAGCTCAAGTAGCCCCTAAAAGGCAGAAAATTTTTGATTTTTCTTACATAACAGACATAGGAAGGTGCTATTTATGAACTAAAGGCATTTTAAGGTGTAAAATAAGATAATAAGTAAGACTGGATGTATTTTTAAACTTTAAAGCTGTTTTTCTCAGATATGTGATTTTAGCCCTTGCGCGCAACATATCTTAAAATATATTTAACAAATCACTTTCAAATTTTTTGGACTTTCTTGTTTCATCCATATACATAATTTGTACGGTTTATTTCATGTTTTTTAACACTGAAAATGAAAATTTCATTTTGTTTAAATTTTAAAAATATTAATTTTTTTTTCTAAATTTTAAAAAGTATGTACAAATTAAAGATGTAATAGTTATAAGTATATTATTATCAAATTGAAGTCCGTAAGTATAATATTATTTGAAATATCTTGCGCGCGGCTGCTACATACACCGTTATGTCTGTCAAAATTGTATAAATTTTAAAAAACAATATAAAATGTACATATAATTATGACTTCAGTAAAATTTGAATAGTAAGAAAGGTTTTCTATATGTTTAGAGAAAAAAATTTTAACATCTGGGATACACCTGGTTGAAATTAAAAAATTGTAAAGATATATATATTATTTTATATTATATATATCCTATTTTCAATGAATTTCGACTGTTTAAAGGTTCTATGCCCCCTTAAGTGATTTGTTTATAAATAATAGTATACCTAAAAGTGAGAACAATTTCTTTTACTATCTTCACTTTCATTTACTAGTGAGTTTATTTTACATTTCAAATATAATTTTTCGCCAAAATATATCCATGGAAGGATTAATTGGCATTCGATGCAGAAAAAAATAAATATTTCAACACATTTTTTCAGATTTCAGATTACTTATACGTGGCCTTATTTATTTGGTTACAAGTCATCCTATTGCAAAGATAATTAGGTGCAATTTTTAAGTGAAGAAAAATAGTTTTAAAAATCCATAAGCGTTCGAAACATATAACACATTAAATTCCCCATATATTTATCTTTATATATGCTCAAGTTTGAAAATAAAACGTATATAAAGTATGAATTCATACCAGTGATATTTACATAGAATTAAATTCCAATCAAAATATTAATTGCTAATAAACTAATAAAAATCTTATTCTTAGATGAGATTCCCTGAGAATCTTTTACAAAAATTAATCTGAATATTCAATCCACTCTTAATACTCTCTCAAAATTTAATTTCTTGAAATCAAAAAAACATATATAACCGTACACTCTTACTATGAATGTAATAGAAAAATACTATCTTAAACTCGAAAATTTTCCTCCCTCTCTTCTCTCTCTCTCTCAAACTCTTGAGTTTTTAATCTGAACAGCAAACAAATCCCTGTAAAGGAAATCCGTAAACTATTCGGGAAATACAATTTCAGAGCGAGGGTTTTCAATCGTGAAATATCAAGCAACATTTAAAGACCGCTTAATGTTGTTAAAGTGGATAAATTATAAACATGAGAATAAAAAGTAATCTTATAATATTGCCGGTAAATTTAAAAGCATCTTAAAAATTCAAATTTTTAATACGACAAAAGTTTATTTGTTCTTTTTCAATTCACGCTAACAGGTGACTGTATTAATATGCGTTTTTATTTAAAGCTTTATTTCTAGACTATTTAATATGCATCACATAATTAAATTACATACTTAATATGCATCACATAATTAAATTGCATACTTAATATGCATCACATATACTTAATATATATCGCATAATTACGTACAGACAGTGATTGAAGTTTACTATAAACCCTTTAAAATTATCAAACATGGGGGTTCTTAATAACTCATCCCTTTTTGCCATTATCTTATGCATCATCAATTTATCCTCTTGGTATATTTAATTTATTTCCAATTAGTTTCTCATTCAGAGCGATCACTCAATATCAGATACGATATCTTGCAGAAATACCATTTTCAATCAAGAAATAAATCATATGCAGATATCCATTCATTTTTGTTTTTATAAAGACTATAAACATAATTACAAAAACACTTCAGATAATATGTATCTAGAAATTAAAGGGGAATGTATTTTGCATACTGGCTCCTGAATTACTTTCAGTATCCATTAGTGAGGAAAAAATATCAAAAATAATTTCATAAATCCCTTTTAACTTCCAGATAATAAATTAGTCACGTCCATTTCGTCGTTTAACTCTAACGTATATAATTAGAAAAGAAACTAAAAATAATTTCATTAAAGTGTGTTTAATGTCTTTTTAAACCTTTATTTGCATTAAGATGCGTAGAAATTAATCCTGTAATATTCTTTAATGACGCCATTTTCAATAACAAATGCTAAATGATTGTTAAGATGCAGCGACCAACCATCTATCTAAAAGTGGAACGCCATTACCGCGGGCTCTTCATGTTCTACGCCCGAGTTCCAAATTTGAAAATATAGTTTAACCTAACCGCTACTAGATGGCGCATCAGTACAAGTGGCGCTGATTCTTAAAAGACAAGACTGATCCGCAGCTTTCAAGTAAACTACAATGCATTCACTCACGGTAATATGTAGTGAGTACAGAAATCCAGAGGAAATGAGAATAGAAATTGAATATCCTTATTTATTGTACTTATACTATTTTCGACAATGTATTGTCAAAATATTTTTGCTCTCGTATATCGATGCAGAAAAGAATTATTTTCATAAACATTTCAAAATTCGAGATTTAGATGTAAATGCATGTTTTGCGATATCTGTCATTTTCACATTATTTTTTAGAATTATATACAACTTCGCCTAAATGTGTTTTAAATATACATTTCAGTTTTCAATAATACTTAATTTTTACAACTACATTTCTTTTATAACGCTAACTTTTATTACAAATTTAACAATTGTACCCAGGGTAGGTTTTGTTTTACGACAATAGGCCAACCTGGGGCATGGCTTAGGGCCGTACGGGTGGCGTTATATATATATTTTTTTATATTAACTTTTAATCTGCCTTATACTAAAATTGTTTAAATTTAGAGCAAAGTAATAATATTAATAATCATTTTTTTTCAGCCCTTTATGCATTCGTCATTTGCATTTCTTATTTTGGATACAAAACGATTCTTTAATCTTTGGTCATCTTTAACGTCAGGAGCCATTTCTTGGTGCCACATGTTCTAAAGTGCTCAAAGTAGAGATCGGTCAAAAACTCGAATTCCTATGCATTACCATGTATATAAGGAAAGCAAAAGCCATGACAAATTTTGGGTGAGGCATATCCCCAATCCTAGGGCCCCTGAAGCTCAAGATCAGGTACAGATTGTGCATATTAATTTGGTAGCCTTATGAAGGTACAAAAATCAAATAACGATAAACAAGAAATTGCAGACCCCCTTATAAACACAAATTTAATCTTGGTATTAAGATTAAGTTTCACTTTAAGATAATTTTCAAAAATGTGTTTTAACCGAATGTATGCGTTCTTAATATAGTCGCTGTATGTGGGTATTCAATCTCATGTGTCTGTACTGGAAATGTCCATTTAACGGTGTCTCCTTGTCTTCAGTTGTTACGTCTAGGGTTTCACGAATATTGAAATTTAGCATAATTTTGGATGCAAGGATTGCTATAACACAGTTAGTGTACTATGTTGTAGTATTCATAATTTTAAAGACGCTGTGAAACTAAACTAAAGGACGCTTTACGGAAATAACATTAGCATATATTTTGTAGAAGCATGCATTATTATATTCCTTTTCATTTCGTTTTGTGGTGATTGCTATTAACAGGTTGAGCGCGTTGAGCTGTTCTTGCTCTGCCTACCGTTCAGACGGCACATAGTAGCGATCTCTCGACTGAAGAAATTGCAGACCCCGAGTGACCGAATGTGACCGAGGTCTTCGGTCACAGACTATGAAAAGAAGATAACCCCACACATCAAGGGGACGATTGTATTTCACTGTCCGTTTCAGCTATGCGAATGGCGCAAAAACATTCGGGTACAATACAGCCAGAAAGTTAACCAAACTGGACGTCACTTTTTGTAATATGTGTAAAACCAAACCACATCTTTGCTTAGAATGTTTTAATAAACTTCATTAAAATTGTAACATTTATTTTTAACCTTGATACTGCCTGTCCCACGGACCGACGTTACCCAAACAAAAAGTTCACGGTCAGTTCCCACGGACTGACGCCGCCTAAAAGGAAAGTTCACTCTCAGTCCCCACAGACTGACGCCGCCTAAAAGGAAAGTTCACTGTCAGTCCCCACGGACTGACGCCTCCTAAAAGGAAAATTCACTCTGTCCCCACGGACTGACGCCTCCTAAAAGGAAAGTTCACTCTCAGTTCCCACGGACTGACTCCGCCTAAAAGGAAAGTTCACTCTCAGTCCCCACGGACTGACGCCGCCTAAAAGGAAAGTTCACTCTCAGTCAACACGGACTGACGCCGCCTGAAAGGAAAGTTCACTCTCAGTTCCCACGGACTGACGCCGCCTAAAAGAAAAGTTCACTCTCAGTCCCCACGGACTGACGCCGCCTAAAAGGAAACTTCACTCTCAGTCAACACGGACTGACGCCGCCTAAAAGGAAACTTCACTCTCAGTCAACACGGACTGACGCCGCCTAAAAGGAAACTTCACTCTCAGTCCCCACGCACTGACGCCTACTAAAAGGAAAGTTCACTGTCAGTCCCCACGGACTGACGCCGCCTAAAAGCTAAGTTCACTCTCAGTCCCCACGGACTGACGCCTCCTAAAAGGAAAGTTCACTTTCAGTTCCCACGGACCGACGCCTCCTAAAAGGAAAGTTCACTCTCAGTCCCCACGGACTGACGCCTCCTAAAAGGAAAGTTCACTCTCAGTTCCCACGGACTGACTCCGCCTAAAAGGAAAGTTCACTCTCAGTCCCCACGGACTGACGCCGCCTAAAAGGAAAGTTCACTCTCAGTCAACACGGACTGACGCCGCCTAAAAGGAAAGTTCACTCTCAGTTCCCACGGACTGACGCCGCCTAAAAGGAAACTTCACTCTCAGTCAACACGGACTGACGCCGCCTGGAAGGAAAGTTCACTCTCAGTCCCCACGGACTGACGCCGCCTAATAGGAAAGTTCACTCTCAGTCAACACGGACTGACCCCTCCTAAAAGGAAAGTTCACTGTCAGTCCCCACGCACTGACGCCTACTAAAAGGAAAGTTCACTGTCAGTCCCCACGAACTGACGCCGCCTAAAAGGAAAGTTCACTGTCAATACCCACTGACTAACGCCGCGCTTAACGTGTTAACATTGCCCCCAAAGTAAATTCAGACTCTTGTGTTCGACTAGCCAACTTGTATTACTAGCAATTAATTACTAAATAAGAAAAATGATCAATGAATTTCAAGGCCCACTTACGTCGTTGCTTATTAATCAAAGCAATGAAATGAAAAATAATTACATTTCAAATAATTTTAAGATGTTATAAATTACGTTGCGTGTACTGTTCACGTCTGAAATACGCTGCATTATTCTTTTTAAGATGGATATTTTATCAATATTTTACTTCAAAATTTTAATTTAGGTAAACGCCAAATTTTTTCTAAAAATCTTTGTGATTGCAGGAAGATAGTCCTTCGAAATCAGCAAACATCTTTTTAATTACATGTGAATTAGAAGCATTTTATTACGGCACAGTGTGATTTAATTGTATATTAAGTTTACCAGACATTTTCAAAATAACCATTTTAATCTTTATACTAATGCCAAAGGCTCCAACTCATATACTTCCCATAAATTTTCTTGATAATTTCGCAAATGTTTATCAGTTATCGTACTACCAAATGAACCTACGTTAAAAAGGTGACCATTAATAAATGATTGTTTACGATTTCTCTAAAATAGGAGATGACTTTGAGAGTGTTTTTGATAATTTTTATACTTGTCATTATTGAATTTTTATCAAATCACATTTTGTTGATTCACTGCACTTAGCAATAACAATCGATGAGCTTGATGAAAAAAATGTGCAAACTTACACACTAAAAATATGGTGTTACCTTACACCTTTCTGGTAGGTCGGACGGTCTGGGTCTCAACAACAACAACAACACTAAAAATATGGGTAAAAACACAAAAAATCTGTGTTCATAAATAGCGATATCTAGAAAAGTAACTTGTCTTTTATTCGCCAATTTCTATTTTGACGCTCCATTTCAAACATTTGTTCTGATTTATAAATTCTGAAATTCCAAAGGTCGTTGTTTTGATTATACACATTACGATTAGTGTGTATTACGATTTGAGTATACACAGTACGATTAGTATACCATGATTTTTGATTTTGACATTGGCTTCCTTCATAATCGCCAACATTTTCGCCAAATTGAATTTTTACCGCAAAGTGCGACAATGGTGATCGGCAGCGCAACTGCTATATATATATATATATATATATATATATATATATATATATATATATATATATATATATATATATATATATATATATATATATATATATAATAAAAATATAATATGAAAATTCAATGATAGAATAGAGATACGTTATAACTCAAATAACCGTAACTTAAAATATGCCTAAATATATAAAAGAAGTATTAAATAGATAATTATAAATCATTAGGAAAATAAAATGCATATTTCTACTTATCAAGATAAAGATAATAAAAAGAAAAATCAATGGTGTGGATTCGAAAATAGAAAACAAAAAATACCCAAGCATTAATGCTGTACACGTAGATAAGCACTAAGCCTAAAGAAATTTAAAAAATTGTTCATTTCTGAAAAATTATTTTTCATATATATATATATATACATATATATATACAGGGTGAGTCGGAATTGTTTTTACAAAAGAAGAGGGGTGATACCCCACCAGACGAGCAATAATTACCATGGTACATAGGGTCGCATTGCACTCAGAGAGGCAGTAAAGAGTAAAATTAGAATACGAACATGCACGTACACCAGTGTTGGGAAAGCGAATGAACGATACCAAACGTTGCACAAACAGATTTATTGTGCAGCGACAAACTCGCAGCAAGTGCTCAAAGTGGCGACCACACGTGTCGTTGCACC
>OX578142.1:103854416-103936916 GCA_951213105.1 Amaurobius ferox | reverse complement strand
TTTGTCATCAAGTAGGACTGTAGAATTGACAGTCCCACTTAGCGACAAATTGACGAAACATCATCACGATACTATCCAATAACAAAACACAATTAGTTTCATTTATTTAGCTCAATTTTATCAATTTCAAGATATTTTTATGGATTTACAAACATTTTTATCAATTTGGTGACATTTTAAAAATTCGCTAAATGGGTTACTAAGTAGGATGGTTGGATTGACAGACAAATTCTAACGGAACATCATTTCAGTACTTTCTTCTAACAAAGCAAAATAAATTTCATTGAATTGCGCCGTTTTTAACAATTGGCGACATTTCCGTCAATTTGGCAAAAAATAAAAGTTGCCAAGTTAGCGATATCTCGCCAACTTCGTAGCTCTAAATTTGCAGATCTGAATAAAACATCCAGATCTCGTTTGTATATACTAAATGTAAACACTAAAATTGTATTAAAAGATATACCCTTTCTACTTTTTTCAGTTTCAACAATAGGCTAAATGAATTTATTAGCTAAACACAATATATGTGTTTATTAGCTAAACACAATATATGTGTTTATTAGCTAAACACAATATATGTGTTTATTAGCTAAACACAATATATGTGTTTATTAGCTAAACACAATATATGTGTTTATTAGCTAAACACAATATATGAGCTTGGCCAAACTAACCAATATTCTCACCAAAATAAATGAATGCGGATGTGCGCAGTCCGCAATAAATATAATTAAAAGAAAAATCAAACAGTTCATTTATAAGATAGTATATTTTTATATCCATTTACTTATTATTCAAATCAAAAAAGTAATAATAAACATTAACAAACACATTTAATTTAATTGTGTTGCAAACAACATGATATAACCTCATAAAATTCTAAAAATTTAATTAACCATTTTGATTTCTTAATACTTTCATCGTTGAGTAAAAGCTTGTGAAAAATAAACCATGGAGATAACGTTTCTATTTAAATTCATGTTTTCAAACAATTCATGATTTCAGAAAGTGACTATGTAGCGCAAAAATCTGCCACCAAACTCAGAGATAAAATTTTAATTCAATTTCACGTTTTAAACAAACTGTTTTCAACCTTTTCGTTTGGAGGAAAGAGGGAGTTTGAGAATAGAACTCCTAGGAAAAATTTTCGTTTTCAATTAATATCTCGACAACCCCTGGCCTTAGAAACTCGAAACTTAGACTAAATTTAAGGGGGCAATTTCAATGCTACCTACAAAATTTCATTAAATGCAGTTCAGCCGTTCTCCCGTGGTGATGAGACAAACGAAAGTTTCGTTTTTCACTAATATCTCGAGAACCACTAGTCGTAGAAACTCGAAACATATACTAAATTTTAAGTGGCACTGTTTTAAGGCTACCCACAAAATTTCATCAAATTCGGTTCAGTAGTTCTCCTGTGATGACGGGACAGACAGATTTTCAATTTTATTTATATAGATATCTTTAAAATCAAATATTTATAAACCAATAATATTACCTATAGAAATTAGTTTATTTATTAATACTTCATTATTATCTAAAATAAAATAATTATGTATTACTAGAGTAACTTAGACTATCATGTAATTCTTTACAAATATTTGGAAGTAATTTGCTAGCAGTAGTAGAATGAGTGTTATGGCCAATAGTGTTATGGCCAATAGTTTAGAATTTATATTTAAATCAATATACATATTGATATTTTTATATTTGATATTAGTTAAAGATTGCGAATGAAGTTAACATATATTATTATTCCTTAATTAATCTAACAAATGAAAGAGTGTAAATTTTTCTTTTGGATATCTGTGCGCTTTCAAAATATTCCACAGGTGCTTTGATGAACATGTGTGTGCTACAAATAGTTAAATTATATGTTTTTCACTGAAGTTCCTCATTTAAATATATATCTCATAAAACATGTCACATGGTCGTATCAGTTATGATTTATTGTCGCACCCCCTGCTTAACGTTATAGTAATCCTCGAAAACTTGGAATCTCAGCAAGTTGACTGCGCACGTAACTAGTTCCTCTAGTTATAGTGAAACTCGCTATTATAATTTGAATTATATTGAAACAAAGCCAAATCATGCTCTGTTCGAGTGCTATTCCTCAGCGTCGGTTACGGATGGACAGTCTCCGAGGAGATGCCAGCATCCAGTAGTGATGGATGAGTTGGGACCAACGCGCTTCCTAAACATGGAGGATACGAAATACTTAATGTAATATTCATAGTGGCTGCCATGAAGAGAGAACTTTGCATTTAATAATAGAATAAAAAATGAAAATCCCGTCCTAGTACGGGAGGGGGCGGGTTTTATTCGTTTTCCTCCCCATTCGAGAGGCGCGTTCTAGCTCTATATAGAACGATCCATCCTGGAGCGACTGACACCCAGCGTCTCATTCTCCGCATCCGAACGACAATGAAGTCGCCTATTTTTGTGCTTACGACACAGATGACGGCTGGAAGAGCTACTTTAAGTACTGGACGTACCACGGGCTACGCTCGAAAAATTTCTACATGGCAACGTCATTTGAAAGCACACCATGCGCCGTTTGTCGGGGAGGAATGGATTGCAGATTTCGATCATAAAATAAGATCGCGTGGATGTATTTTGGAATTGAATGCAGAGAGTGAAATTTTGTCTTTGAAAATGTGGGATCCGCCAGTCCAATGTATTGCGATTTCATCACCATGATTTCATATGTATAAATTAATTACTCGCTGAAAGAGACGGTAGAAATACAGTTATTTATAGTAAATCAAATACATCTGCGAAATAATGGTTTGGAATATACGTGTTACTGTCAGTTTTGTTCGTCACAGTTATAATAAGAAATTGTCGAGTTGAATATTAACTTTTGAACAGTCCATGGTGTAGCGGAAGGATGAATAAAATAGCCACATTAAAAAATTATTTAAAAAAAAGAAATACTAATAAATATATTTATAAATAATGCTAGTAACCAATTTAATGATTTATGTAGATTTACGATTATGTGTCGTATAAGAGGTAATTGCATATAGTCCTGTCAAATGGCTACTTTACTCGACATAGGAGGGAAAAGTGGTTACTACTAAAAAATAAAACAATTAAAAGCGTAAAAAATGATTTACACAAGTTATTAAATATTATCGTAAACAAAAGGCATAAGCACTGTGTATTATAAGTACATAACTAGTACATTATTTTCATCTCTAAACATAATGATAACATTTAATTGAAAAATAGCAGAATGGTTTCTGTTAGATAAAGAGAACGTAAATTTACGCATAAAAATAAAATAGCAACAAACAATCTGGTAGATGTTTTGTTGATGCAATTTTATATTCATCATCATAATACTAATCTATATTGCTGGCCTCCTTTCCCGCCTGGACGCCATTGCGAATACAAACTACTGATACTAAATCTATTAACATTATCATTATTCTAAAAATTCATACCCATTGCATAAAACATTAACTTTACTACAATAAGTGATTAAAAACTAATAAAGTTGAGTATTAAACCAATAAATAGCATAAAAAATCCAACTTACTTTACATTATACCCCAGTGTATGTGAAAAATGCTTATTTTAAATGTAAAACTTTATTAAACGTTTCTACGTGGTTTGGAGTCAGCCTAAAAAATGTAACCTTTGTCTAACTTGTTTATATCATTTCCGATAAGCACACTGAAGATGTAAAAGTAGTGCATGATCTCTTTAAAATACCTTGCTCTTTACCCACTACTTTTGGATAAATATATTTTACAAAGCAATTCCCCCCCCCCCCCCAAAGAAATTCAAGTTGTAGGTATCTCTTTGCTATCGAAGCAAAATGATCACAATTAATGGTAGTAAGCTCAGTTCTTCATAGTAGCTCTCCACCCTTGTCCGGAATTCAAACCAGGTTTCTAGGGATGTCAATGCCAGGCACTGAGCTGTTTGACCAGTCGGGGATTATGCATTTCGCGTAATACATATTGCCCTATGGGTAATATGTTAGTTCTTGCGACTTTATGTTCTCGAAAACATTGCATTTCCTAAAAGAAAATCACTGACTTTTCCGACATTTATTTTTCAATACAGAAATCTCAAAGAAATATTTTACAGTGTACCAGAATAAGCAATAAAATTATATTTACAAAGAATTTTTAGTAATAATATCCATCTAAAAATCATTTTTGTTATACAGACATTTATTTTCTCTACTTTTTCATTCTATACTGTTTACAAATAGTTGGACATCAAACAGGCGTCACAAAGGATACGTTCTAAAAATGTTTTAAAACTTACATATGATTATATATATAAATATAAACATACGTATGTAAATATAAACATTACGTATACAAATATAAACATTGCGCATATAAATATATATGCATATGTGTATTTCATATTTAAGTATATAAAACTTTCCAGACATTCCGAGTAAAAACAGATTTTTGCAATGGTTAATCCCAATATTCCCCAGAATGGCATTCCACTAAATAAAAATAAATTGGGAATTTTAAGTTGAAAATAAAAAAATCTGCAATAAAAATATTGATGTTTAAATTTTAAAATATGTTTTTAAATTTAATTAAAAACATACCACATACTGCTTTCTCCAGTATAGCCGACATAATAATCAGGGAACATCATGTGCTGTATTTTAAGTGTAGCAAATATTCGTCGAAAATGAACACTGCACTGTAAAAGTATTAACCCTGCTGCATTGCACCTGCCCTGTGAAATATGCAGTGATTTCTTGTTAAATAAAAAAATGTAACAATACCTAAAATGTGCAAAATGTTATGAATTTTTGTTATGAGAATTTTTTTATTCACTTGAGAAGCTTTGTCTTCTAAAACTAAACAACTAACATTTCCTTTATAATAAAAGAATTGCAAAAAAAAAACTTTACAGCATAGAATGGTAAATTGGGTCTCCTGTATACAGTACAACTATACAGGGTATACAAAGGGAACTCTCTATTCAGAGTAATAACTGTGAAATGAAGGGTCAGAATGGTACACTATAGAAAAAGATAATGGCGGATCGAATGAAATTTATTGCAGCGCTCATAGTGTATAATTAAAAAGTTAGGATAACAAACTCTATAATAAAACAAAATAGATGAAAAATCCCAATTGCATGTTATAGCTCATTGTATAATTAGTAGAAATAAATCGACACCACAAACGTACAAAACAAACATGTGAAAGCACTAAATACCTGTCAAAATGTCATATTATCAGGGACAATAACGTGGTGCCGCGTGCAAGGTTTATCAAAGTACGCGATAATATTCTTTCTAGCATTCAAATGTGCACTGTTGTTGACAGAAGACATTTTGAACAGACTTAATAGTAGATTCCTGTGCATATAAGTATTGCTTATTTTATCATTCTGAATAGAACAGTAATTCGTCAATAAACATATTGCGTCAAACAAATGCCTTCTGTAACAGTTTTGATGGCAATTCCTTCCAATTTGACAATGTTCTACAACTTTGTAATTGACCTTTATTTTTGTCTGTCCTGTTCTGTTGCCGAATCCGCTATCCTAACTTTTTAATTTTCCGCTAGAGGCCCTCAATCACTTTCATTTTATCCTCCTTTTTCTATACATTGACCAAACTCCTTTACCACTCAAACCCTTGCTTCCGCAGTTATTGCACTGAACAAGGATTTCCATTGAACACTGTATAGATCCTTTTGCAGACTTTTAAGTCAGCATAATATTTTTACACTAATGGACTCTTCCAATTTATCTCTGTTTATCCCTGGCACTAATCATGATTAGCTAAACCCACATGTTTTACCCATGCCAAAATGTGCCCCCCAACTAGGATACTTCTTTCCAATATTGTGATAAACTTTCTCGCAATACTAGATAAACTTTACATTCCGTAAAACACCCTTGAGAAACCGCAGCATTCATAAAGATCAGTACTATCTATAATAGCCCGCAATATATTCTCCCGTGTATTTTATTTATAACATGATGATGTTACCCTATCCAACGCAACTTCGCAAAATGCGATTCTCAAATGGATTTGAACGTTTTCGGAGAAAAAACCTCTGCGCTTGCAGACTTTATGCGAGAGCAAGGGGGTGAGGGCGAAAAGGTCGAAAGATCTAATAATGATTTACGGCGCAAGAGGCAGTCCGCAAGAACCTGAAGCATCCAGAGTCATTGTTTATCGAATAGGATCAGAAATGCGATTCCCAGGCAGAATTCAGAATTTTTTTTAGAATATTTTCTCTTCTTTTTTTCCCCCATTTTTCCCTTAAATTCAAATGTATTCAGCAGATTAATTTGAGTAAAACGGCACATTATTCAAAGTGCAGGAAATGCATTTCTCAGAATTCTAAAAAGAAGTTTTATAGCAAAAATGTTTTGCTATGCATGGGAAAAGGAGACTGCTGTATAGCCTGTTAGATATGAATGATATGGAATGGTGTTTGGGGGGTGTATATCTTATCGATTATTTTATCCCTAACGTTTAATTAAATCTCGCGTAATGATCATGACTTAGTAAATAAGAAGTGGTTTAAAAGTGTGTTTTTAAGTAAACGTCTGTTTTAATTAAAACAATTTTATCTCTTTACACCTTTGGGCAGTAATTCCTTTTACTCTTCTTCCTTTAAACATTAATATAATTTAGTTTTATCTCAGGGTTTGCTTTCTTTCAATGCAGTTTAAGTATCAACAGGGCCGCTCATATAAATTGTGGAATAGTTTATCAAAATTTATTAAGGACCCCCATCTATATTTGTTTTCCCCTCTTTGTGAACTTTTAATGTCTTTTCCTCCACCAAATTGGATCCCAGGCCCTCAACTTTCGTGGAATCTGTTCTCTTATAAGCGACCCTGATTATCAAATTTCAATGTTTACTATTCCGCTTGGGAAGATGACATGGATAAATAAAATAATGTATCCAACATACAACTTTTTCTACAAATAAATAAATTCTTAAGTTAGTTCAAACTTTTTAATTAGATAGGCTTTTATTTTTTGCTTCTACAAATTAAAGTAAACATACTAGAATCCATAGAAATTGTTTAACTATTTCTGTAGTTATTAAAATTCCTATGTAAAAGTCGAATTTCTAATATCTCGCGAACAGTTCATAATAACTCCTAAACAATAGTATCCACATATTTTACGTTAAAAATACTTATGAAGCATATTGTATATTAGAAAATCTCTTTTCCTTGTCCTACCCGTCTGCTTGCTTTTCCCACATGGCGACAAATTTGGAGCACTATCAACAACTTCGCAACATTTAGAAAATGTCGCCAAACTGAGGATAATTCAATATCTAGGAAGATCAAGTTCAGTTTCTTTGAGAATCGCCAAAACTAACGTACTTTCAACTTATTGTAACGTTTTATAGATTTTCGAAAATCAAGGAGTTTCCTGTAGTCCAAGCTCCTAGAAAGTCAATAGGACTCCGAGAGTTATCGATTCAAATAATAGTAACACATTTCATTCGTTTCACACGATTTGTTTGAGAGATACTTCCAGACTCGCACATAAAGACAGATACATTGGCATCATTCAAAATTGGTTGTTTGCAACAGATGATGCTCCAAACGTGCAAATCCATCGAAAGTCCGATTTCTGAATACAACAATGATATATTGCATTGGAATTTAAAATGAATTCTAATAGTATGTCTTCAATAAAATAAATTTTGACTGGATTTTATTTTATAAATATATAACACGAAAGGATTGTTTAAAATAAGTTTTGTTACTTTATGAAACTAATTCGCAATGTTTCGTCGTCACTCTCTGGTCACAACTCGAAATATGTATATGTATATTCTACAATACTTTGAAGATGTTGAGATTAACAACATATAGAACAAAGACCACAAAGAGTGAAGTAAAATTTTGCATAAATCCCTTTTAATAGCTCGTTTAACTGGAACAACGCAGGGAAATGTTATAAAATTCGATTAAAAATTGAACTTAGAATTATATGTGTTGTTTGTATTTAGATCGAGTGTGTGTAAAATCAAGAAGTAAAACCCTAAAATATTTCGACCCTAAAATATATTGTGACAAAGTTTTGACATGATTTGATAATTATGACACCAGTAATAATATTTTTAATATGAAGATATCTCTTTAAATGTCACGCTCCTTTCAGTGCTTACATTAGTGCTTTGCACTGCACTAGCTTAATATTAGCTAGCATAGTTCAATAGTGGCTAGCATCACTAGCATCTTTTTCTGTATTTTGCAGTAGTTTTCTGTATTTTGAAAGTATAGCAAAAATTAGCAATTTGCATAATGTTAATATAATATTTCCAAAAAATAATTCTTTTAACTGCAGTATATTATACATTACTCATTGCTTCTAATATGTGTTTATAATAAAAAATGGCATAAAATATTATTTTTGTGATATTTAATTTTTTTTCCCCAAATTTAATTTTTCACCACTGCTGGCTCGGTTGGTGTTACTAACATGGGACTCTAAATGTGAAAATGTGTGCTCAACCCTTACTAAAATTAACTTAAATATGATGATATGTATATTATTTAGTTTGCTTAGTTATCAAAATGAATATACATTAAATTGAATATGATTTTATAACAGCATTTGATGTTTAAAAGCCTAAAATTGATTTATATATGTTCTTATTATTTTCAAATTTCCGCTAGTTAAAAGACTAAAACTTTTGCAAATTAGATGAAAATGGCTTATAAGTTTTTTGTGCTTTTGTAAAGACATGTTAAATAGATTTAGAAATTGATTTTGTAATAACATAAGTAGTTTTTATATATGCCGACGTAGTGGTCGAGTGGTCAAGGCGAGCGTTTCCACAGCAATCGCTCGACCGCCGCGTTGTGGGTTCGAGTCCCACGTAAGGCATGGATGCTTGTGTTGTGGGCGCAGTGTGTTCCGCCCCCCTCTGGTGCGCCTGGGGCAACGTCCTTGGACGGCTAAATGGTTCACGTTCTGGCTGCTGACAAAGGCGAATGATGATGAGTCAAGTGCCTGGCCATTTGATAAAAAAAAAATAAAAAAAAAGGTTTTATATATAGATATGGTTTTTATTTTTTTTCTCTTAAACTAATAAACTTATTAGAAATGCTATACATGCATTTGCAAATAATAAGCATATCAACAAAAATAAAAAAAGAAGAAAAGTTTATAAAATCCCTTAATTTTTGTACAATTCAAATTTTTAGAAATTTTAATGAATGTGTGATTTTTTTTAATTAGAAACACTTTTACAAACGGCCTACTTTCATATTATTGTATAAAATATTATTTTAAATGCTTAAATAGAGAAAAAAAGAAACGAAAACCTCTGCAAGAGTACCAAATCCCTTAAGTATGCAAATATTTTTACTTCATAAAAACCATCGCAAGTATCAAATATCCTTACATTTTACACGTGGTGTTTCATCCGGCCACTCAATTTGTTGCTCATGCTTTTCGGTTTTCGACGGGATGTCTGAGGAGGGTTTACACGCAGGTAAATTTTATGTCAAATTATCAGTCAGTTAATACTGCTGCATCCAATGTAACAGAAATAAGCAATGACTTGTCATGCATCAACACATTATTTAAATACACATTCCTGGATTATGTGTCAGCTCTGCCGTTTTGCAGAAACGAATGAGTGTTTACTGTTGAAACTTACTTTGAATATACGTTTAATAAAACAAGTTTCAAGACAGTTTCAGTCTCTCAAGACAAGTTTCAACTCATATTTTCTAATTCTGTAGTGTGCAATATCTAAAGAACCTAGGCTGGTCAAGTTCTTGATGACTTGAATGAACATTTAATGCTATCATCCAGGACATTTAAAAATTATCTTTTGAAACTGGACTGTCACCAGATTTTTTTTCGTTGCTATAAGGAAGTTGAGTCTTGGTAAACGGCATAGTTGGCACATAATGCAGGAATGGATACTTGAAAGAACCTGATACATACCAAGGTCATTTAAATTACTCATTTTGGTTGACTTTGACTACAATAGTATTAACTGATAAGTAATTTGACCTTAAATTTACAATTGCAAAAATTCTATCTTTCTAACTGCTGGAATGCGTCTTTTTTGATACATCCTGCAGACGACTTATTAGGAAATATCAAAATTTAATAAAGAAAATATTGTCACCATCTTAAATGCTGAAATGCGTTAATTTATTATAGAAGTTATTTTTACCTATTGATGAGGCCCCGCTCTGCAATATATATAGTATCTTCCCAATTCATAAAAAATTCGGATCTTATCAGATAGTCAAAGCGCCATTTAACACCTCAGTAAGTGGTGCAATCATAATGACTATACCAGCAAACACATCGTTAGTAAAATTAGTAAGATCCATAGGCATTCTACCCTAAATAATTTATATATATATATATATATATATATATATATATATATATATATAGTGTATATATAGAGTATATATATATGACATGAATAAACAGGTTTATTCCTGTGATATCTTGCTATAATGATAGCTAACACTCAATCACTGTCTGTATTTGCCATAACATAAAAGAAGTATTAAAAATGAGTCTGCATGGCTTTGCTTTCCGTATGTAATGTCACATGCAACGTAAAGTTCAAGAATTCTCCATTGTTGTAAATAAGTTAAAAATGAGTCCAATATCTGGTTTCGTTTTCAGTATCTAAAATCATTCAACGTAGAACTCCGGAATACTGACGTCATATATAGATAAGGCTCTTGTCGATTAGCAGCATGATACATTTTCAATACATTTCCTTTACATTCTAGTCTGCAAGGGAATGCAAATGTGGACTTTTTGACTAAAGATGGAAGTCTAGGTGCTTTTACCTTCATTCGGCCGCTTGACTTACGGCGGAATAACATCCCAGACAAAAGTGAGAATTAACTTATAATGAAAATTTCCTCCGAGTATTGGTTGGTATAAAAGCATTCAATCTTGCTCTGTCCTGGTTAAAATGACCATCAAACTGCTCTCTCTAAACTGTATAGTACACATTTAAGGCTCATGAAGATCGAGCTCGGCTGAAAGATATTTTCTCTTTGCTCAAATTGCAACTCAGCTCCAGCCTCTGCCTCAGATATCTTATCAGTTGCCCCTTGGACCAACTTGTTTTTCTTCCTTAATTTTGCTCTTGGGGCCCTCAAGACCAGTAGGCTCACGGACTGTATATATTTCTTTTATTTAATTTCCAAGCCCTAAAAACTTAAAACTTCATCGAAAATATGAACTTTAGTCGAATGATGTCATCGAAATATAAATCGTCTAGCTCTTTATGTAAAAACAGTGAATATTTCAACAACAATACAGCAAATAAACTGCATTTACAGTTAGATATATGATATTCAAAACATATAACATACGATAATTTAATCAAAGATTTTAATCATTAGTCATCGAAACAATGTGCAATTTTGAAGTTTCTTCCATTTTTCTAATTTCGCCCGAGCTAAACATTCCCGTATATCAATTCATAAAATCTCTGCAAGTGTACATAATCTCGAGTGAGTCAATTCGATATCAAAAAAGAAATTATTTGAGCTAATTATAATTTTCCATTAAAATTTCTGCAGAAAATCTCTTCATAAGCTTTGATGTAAATGAATATAAAAGAATGTACTCAGTTTTTTTTTTTCAGATTCTGATTAGATTGGCTTTCGTCAGCAGCAAAAAAAAAAAAATAATACTGAAAACGAGCATCACTTTGAACATTAATGATTCTATTGCAACAGTTCGCTTTGCCGATGAAATGCAATGGAAGCTCTAAAGCGCAAAAAAAGCATACGCGAATTAAAATTTCGAATATGGTGTCAACGATGTTAATGGAGCATTTTTCCGGGGATTTAGCATCGTACACCTGTTTCAGTTTCAGCGAGGGACCATCATTCAATGGAATGTGGATATTTTGAGACCTGCTCTTTCCTTAGTTTATTGATTTTTCAAATTCAAAGTTCCCCGAAACTTAGTGATTGCATTTTAATAAATCTATGAAAATGTTTCAGTAGTAGAGGAAAAACTTCTTTTCTACATTATTTTGATTGATTATTATTTTTAAATGAGTAAAGATAAGTGTGTACTTTCAAAGTCCATATACGAGTATAGCTGAAAAATTATTCGGCTTCCACCTCATAATGCATCACATGATTTTGTACTACTCCAGGAAGGATTAAATTAAGTGCTTGAATAAAAAATGTAATGAAAACAAATATATAAGATAAATTTAACAAGAAAATTCAATCATGCATAAATTATTGATTATGAAAATAAACACTTTCCAACTAAAATCCAAAATGCGATACATTCATGGGCGATATTTTTTTAATTATCACAGAACTGCGATAATTAATTTTATTTGAAAACTTAAAAAGATGGACTTTATTCAAATGATATCTTCGAAGTATAAAACGTCTGGTTTTCTATGTAAAAACAGTGAATATTTCATTCATACACTTTTATTCCAGACTCCAGAGTTAAATAATTTTGAGTGAAAAAAATTCAGCAATTCTTATACAAATCTTTACAATCATTTGTTTACATACTGCATCTATAAAAATTAGATTTCGTTGTAGAAATAATCAAAATTTGATGATCACTTAAACTCAAAAATATTGTAATTGCGTTGGAGCAGAATAGAGACGCACAGAAAATGCGGAAAAATAAAGCTGTTTTAGGACGGTTGCAACACAAAATATAAATTTAAAAGAACTTTAAAAATCCCGATTTTTACTCTGGGAAAAATATGGATGTCATATTTTATTTTGAAGTGGGTCACGTGATCCCTTCATATTATATAGTTGTAATTATTATTAATTATTATTTTAATTTTTATTTAAAAAACTACCGAACATATTTTGCTGAAATTTTTTTATATATTTTATGGGATAATTTAAATATTTCCTAACACTTTCAAAGCAATTTGTGAATTTTAAATTCGCTTAAGAAATGTTTGAAAAATTAGGTCCCATAGGGTTCAAAGTATTTCATTTTTTCAACCCCATATGACCCACAGACCCTTTCAACAACAAACTAAAATTTCATTTTGATAAAGTCATTTTTACGGCAGTTATCGTGCGAAAGGACAGACAGACAGAAAGAACGAGCAAAGTCATAAACACTTTTCAACAATGTTGTAAAGTGTTAAAAGTGGAATAAAAGCTGTTTATGTACTATAATAACTGAAAGCTAGGTTGTGTAGATACAAGGTTGTGTCTCCCGACCGAAACAGAAGCAGCAAAGCAAAGTGTCGAGCTACATGTTTAATAATTGAGACATTTATTTCATAAAATTATTGCAAAAATCAAAATGTTAAATCACAAATAATAGATATTAAATAATTAATGTACAAGACAATCTAGCAACTTGTACAGTTGTATAAATTATACGAAATAAATAGAAAATTTTGATTGGCGTGCGAAATTTTTTTAAAATAATTATTCTCTTTAGACTTCCCATTTTCTGGCGTTTGACATCCAGGTATCTCACTACATAGATTGAAATTAAAAATTCGGGTTTCGTTCTGATCTAAAATGTAATTAGTTTCAATTAAGTACAAAATTTTATTCGAATTGGTTGAGTCTTTATTATGCTAACGAAATGTTCGCACATAATCAGATTTGAGTCGGTGTTAAAGAAGTTAGGCTCGGAACTAGCTTCGATTTAATGAATAGCGATGTCTTCGATTTAATGAATGAAATAAATGGTGAAGGAACAAATGCAAGTATATACTCTACTCAAATATTTTGTTTTCAGAATGTAAAAATCATTCACGTGGATCGAATTCATTCCAATTGTAAAGGAAAATAATTTGTGTTACAGTTTTCTATTTTGACGCCGAGAAATTCGCTAATAGTTATTTATTTATGTATACGGAAAGCCCTTACCAACATTTGTCTGTAATACTTAGCGATAAATTAGACAAACTTGGCGCCTAATTTTCTGAAATATCGCCAATTTGGCAACTTTTTAAAACGGTGCCAAATTGATGAAAGTATAGTCAAAATTGCAAAAATGAAGCAACGAAAAGGACGCCAAATCGATGAATTATTAAAATATTTTAAGTCGATTGATTATTGTAGATCAATATTGATAATTGTCAAGTTAGTGTTATGCGAAATATAAGTTAATTGAATATTTAAATAATTTTACGTATTGTCATCCGGAAAAACGTCCGATGTACAATTCAACTTTAAAAGTGCCATGCATCATCACTCGCATTATTTTTTCACTGTTAAAGAAGTAAATTCAATACATTATCTGGAAAAAATCAAGTGCTGCCCACATCCGATTTTTATACAGTAGAGAAATACCAAGAATACTTTTTCTTGATGTATCTCTTCTGCAAATGTGCATATGTACATGTTTGTAAATAGTTTACATTTCACAATCATGTCAGTAGAATTAAAATGCGAATAAAATAATTATAAACTGAAACACGAATAGGCCATGCTCGTCGACAGGGTTTTAAAATGCTTAATTGCAAAAATCAATCATTCAGACAATTAGATCTCTAATTTTCTTTTACTACGGCAATGCATTATATTTCTTGGTATAGAAAGATTATTATTTTTACACTTTCATCAAATCCTCCGTTCTCTAAACCTTTTATTACCTCCACTGAATAGCTCTTATGAAATTTTATGGTATACTGAGGACAGAAATAACACGTTATAGAGGTTTTTGCCTTCGGGATTTGGGTTTCATTACGATCCTTTTATGTATGTATCTATATCTTTATGTGCATGCTAATAATTAGTCTCAAGAGTCGATAGGACTAATAGACAAAAAGCAGAAAATATTCTAGATTAATACTTATTCGATACTTACCATGTGCTTTAAATTTGAAGATATTTTCAGCTTCTTGACAGATTGGTTAAGATTTTCTCGGAAACTTTCATGATAAATTTAACTTTCTCATTTCGATATATAACTTCATCTAAAATCTTTTACGCTGGGTGTTTTGCACTACATCTGGATAACCAGAGAAAATAAAATAAAATTTTTGCTAGTGATACCGTTAAAGGTAGAATGAACTCAGAGTTTTACCAGTAGTAGTATACATGATTCTTCAAACTCGACATTGCATATTACCTAAAAAATTATAATATTCAAAATTGCATATATTTTAAATACAACAACTTTTTATATAAAATAATCTTTAGCAAACGCTCATGAGATATTATTACATGTTTTAAACTGGAGACGTTTTTATCTTAAAACTCTAATGCTGGCCCGCCACGCTTTGACAACGGGGTCAAACGCCGGTGCCTAAATGGTGATTTGACCTTCTCGATACATTGGTGATCCGGACAGCATGGAGTACTGCCTCATGAACATGCGCTACAAACCATTTTATGAATAAAAATTATTTTCTAGAGTTGATGTATATCCATTGTGCTCTTAAATTCCCCAGCTGTATACTTGTAAGCTATTGATAATACATTTTAAACACCTAGCAGATAGATATTTAACCCTTTCGCGACTAGCGCCGATTATATTCGGCATCCACTAAATGCTTCACCCTGGCTAGCGTCGGCTGTATCCTGCATGTACTAAATGCGTCTCATTGGCTAGCGACATTCGCGGGAACGATGCACGAATTGGACACTACGCATTTAACTACTAACGCACAAGAAAAAGATCTTGACACCAGTAAAGTGTATTTGTTTTCTACCTTTTTGTGGAGTATCATAGTTAAAAGTAAAGTAATTAATGTGTAGGGTGTGCACCAATGGCACGACGACCCATTCATTGGTATCATACTGATGGCTAGTCCTGCCGTCGCGAAAGGGTTAAAATGACTTAAATATAGTTTTTTCAAGAATTGGGTGGCATATTATATGGGTGGCATATTATATGGGTGGCCCATTACATCAGATTTGCGTTAAAAAAAGACAATTTTATTATTAACACTTTACAACAAAGTTGAAAAGTGTTTATGACTTTGTTCATTCTGTCTGTCTGTCCGTTAGCACGATAACTGCCGTAAAAATGACTTAATCAAAATGAAATTTCAGTATGTTGTTCAAACGGTCTGTAGGACCTATGGGAATATAAATGAATAATATCACCCAATTAGTTTTGGATTGAACCCGGGTTGAAAAAATGAAATACATTGAGGCCTACGGGACCTAATTTTTCAAACACTTTTTAAGCGGATTTAAAATACACAAATTGCTTCGAAATTTTAAGATAATATTCAAATCGTTTCATAAAATATATAAAAACAAATTCAGCGAAACATATTCAGTAGTTTTTTAAATAAAAATTAAAATAATAATAAAACCTCTTATATGAAACGATCACGTGACCATGATATGAAAGTATCACGTGATCCACTTCAAAATGATATATGGCATCCATCTTGTCTCAAAATCGTGATTTTTAAAGTTCTTTTTATTTCATATTGAGTGTTGTATCCGTCCTAAAAGCACTTTATTTTGGTTTAAATTCTATGCATCTGCATACTAAATCAACGCAATTACAATATATATGAGTTTAAATGCTCATCCAAATGTGATTATTTCTACAACGAAGCCTATTTTTCACTTATGTATAATGTAAACAGCAAAATATGTAGGATGAGTATTATAGGAATTGCTGTATTTTTTTAACGCAAAAGAATTTAGCTCATCGAGTCTGCATAGCTGATATGAAAGAAATATTCATTGACTTTACCGAGAGAAGGACGATTTTTTGCGATGAAGTTTTAAGCATAGAGTTAAATTACTTGTAGCTCCATGGTCTTAATTTTTAAATAAAATAAATTATTATAGTATTGTGATGAATGACATGAATGGGAAATTATTTATGAATGAAATGCTGCCTTTTTAGAGAGAGCCAGGCGTGTTATTTTTTCTATGACATCATTTGAATGAATTTCAGTTGTTTTCGATGAAGTTTTTAAATATAATAAATTATCGTGGTATTATGATAATTCTAAAATTATTATCGAGTAATATATCACATTTTAGAGATGTTTAAACCAGGAAATTTATATTTCAATACCGTCATTTGAATGAAGTTCATTTTTTTCGTTGAAGGTTTAAGTTTTCAAATAAAATAAATAAATGTAGTATTGTGAGAAGTTTTAAAATATTACCGAGGAATGTATTGTATTTTTGACATGTTTAAATAAAATTGCATTGCTGTTGGAAAGTGTTTCATAATCAATGCTTTAAGCATGATTGATCTTTCTTGTTATTTATGCGCAGAGTGTCCAGTTTTGTAAAAAAGGTATACTTAGTTCCTTTAGAAAATCATATTTAGTGGGCATACTTATCGAATTAAACGTTCAGAATATCGTATATATTTGCGCATAAGTCGATTGTCCTAATTTGAGCTGAAAAAGTGGTAAAAAACCAACATTCCGTATATAAGTCGACCTCGAACTACAAATATGTCTGCGTGCTTTCTAATTTTCAGCTAATATACGTCAATTTTCTTTTAATGCATACGTTCAAATTTCTATAGCTTTGTCACTTCTTTTTGTCAGAAACTATAGCTCCCCAAAATTTTATACAGGGGTCCTAGGTGTGTCTTTAAGAACCCCAATATCTTTGTAAGGAACGGTCCATGTATACTATAGGTCTATCTATAGTAGCGTGATCATCCCCAATCGAATAAAAAGGATTGCAGCACGTCCAGGGGAGAATTTAAAATGTTACGGTGAAGAACTCGGCAATGAAACGAAATAGACGGCAAATAATTACAGCTATTCGCCGATAACCATATTATGCGAAATAAATGCCGTCTGTAACAATTTTATTTTCGATTCCTACTCTTTATACAATGCTCTACATGCTTAGACAATGCTTTAGACAATTATTATTCTCTAATGGCTTTTTTTTCCTTTGTTACCGAATTCGTTATCCTAACTCTTTACTTTCTTTACACATAGTACAATGTATAGAGACTCGAAAGTTCGAATACGAGTTTTCGACGGAAGACCTTCAAGCATATCTGAACTCGAGCCGACGCGGTGGCCGAACGGTCAAGGACGAGCGTTTCCAAGCGATCGTTCGACTGCCGCGTTGTGGGTTCGAGTCCCACGTAAGGCATGGATGTTGTGTTGTTGGGTTCAGTGTGTTCCGCCCCCTCTGGTACTCCTGGGGCAACGTCCCAGGACGGATAAATGATTCACGTTTTTGGCCGATGTATAGGCGAATGATGAAAGTCAAGTGTCTGGCCATTCCATAAATATATATATATATATATATATATGAACTCGAATCGAACGTTTTTCAGATTATGTGTGTGTGTGTGTGTATGTGATAATGTGTGTGTCTTCGAGGATTTTAGCAATATTTCCAATTGTCAAGTTATATTTGCGCGAAATATAAGCTAATTTGGTACTTATTTTACATGCTGTCATCCAGAAAAGAGCCATATTTGCATGTATTATACATGTATTTATATGTATTCATTCATTTTGCTAATAAGTATAAAGCAATATTAGTATGAAATTAGGTGTTTAATGTAAGGAAATGACAAATATGGGATATTATAATATAAGTCACCAATAAGTATTTAATTATGTCGTTATAAATTTCATCTTGAAATTCAAGAACATAGTAGTGAACTAGATTTGCTATCGAGTACAATAATATCTTATCACTATAAGTAAAATTTCTGCTTCTGAAAATATAACTTTCTGATACTTTCTTGAAGAAAGCTGGCATAAGAAAAATTAGATTACTACAATTGTTTTCGGGGCATTATGAAACTTCTTCTACAGGTCAAAAATAGTATTCTCATAACAAACGCTAAGACACAATTGTCATATAATGATGACACTAAAACCGTATAATGCTATTTACCATGTATCACTTATAATGAAACATAAATGCCCCTGGCAATCCTATCTTGGTGAAGGAAATACATTATTTTCATTCAAAATTCTGTAGCCTATAGTAAAACAGCTATTTAATAATGAAATATATTCCAAAGTAATTTTCCAATAACGTACTTATTGCATCATAAATGCAGGTCATATTATGTGATATATGCTAAAAGTGTATATTGATATTTTACCATGTTAAACTTATAATAAAATGTAAAGCTTTCACCCTAAAAATCCTATTTTAAAGAGTCATTTCCATTGGAGTCACTTCCATTGGATTGGAACGACTCTGTAACTTCTAACAGAACTAATGTTTATAAACGAGATCTCTAATTTCATAAAGTATATTTTAATGTACTGAGAAATCTCTATTTTATATTCCTGGCGAAACATTAGTCTTAAGGTAAAATATATGCTGCTATTTTAGGGTTAATTCCATTACTTGCATCTGTGAAGGAGTACATTTAACCCCCAAGTCAATAATATATAAAGATATATGAAAATTGGGGAACGTAGATCGCTCTTTATGGCCTAATAATATACAGAGTTCTTTCTTTCAGTAATACTGTACTTTCGTTTCACTCGCGACAGCATTATAATATCTGAGCGTGATAATGACTGCTTTCCTAGTCCTCGTTTCCTCTTAGATAGCGGCCAGCCCAAAGTTGCTTTTGGCTCATTAATTATTTTGCTAATGCCACTATCTGGTTGTTATGAGACACACGGGATTCCGCTAAGGTAAAAACGTAAGTAATTTGGACCGCCAAACCTCACAGCCCGGCTCGTTTGGATGTCAGATGAAAATCAACTGCTCTGCTCCTGACACTTTAAACCACGATCTAACCAAGGAGGCCAGGCTCTTATTTATTGGTAGAGTTCAACTCGGCCCGAAGAGAACTTGCAATGAAAAATTTGTCTCCAGCTGGTACTCTGTCTTCTTTAATGCATAACAAGATTTTATGACGCTCGGGTGGGGGTCATTCCTGTCCCCCCCCTCTCCCATTTTAAGGAAAGTGGAACGACTGGTTGCAAACATAGAGAAGGTGCGAAATTAAAATGCATGAGCATACGAGCAGATGACTGACAAAATGAGGGGATTCGAATTACTTTGTAAAAGTGAGGCGGACATTCTTGCGCCACAGAATGAAAAAGAACCTGAGGGAGATGTCGAGGAAAAAAGCTGCTCTTCTGGATTTTCTCGTTCGGTGCTCATCATTAATAATTGAAAAGGGTGAAAATGAAATGTAAAAGTTCCTTTTTCTAATTTCTATCCCGTATTTTTTTAGCTTTAATTAAGTTTGCCATGTAAGAACAGCAGCCATTAGTGAATTTGCCAAATTATATTTTTAATGATATATTATAATTAAAGAATTCATTTCTATGTCAAATAAGAAAATATCTAATGTGGGCAGCGCATGACTTTCACTGCAGACTCAAATTTTTATTTCATAAATTCATTAAATATAATTATATCATTCAAAACGGCACAGAAATTATTCGATATTATACCCAATTTGCAGTTCTAATACGTCTTTTTACTTTCTCTACAATGCATAGTAATGTATAGCAAAAGTATTGGAATCGTGTCGAAAATTCGGAACCCGAGATTTAGACAGATTTGCATGTTCTATACACTCTGAAACACGAAAAATCAAATTTTAGTGTGACGTCTGTGAATCTGTGTGCATGTGCGTACGTGCTGCATGCATGTCCGTGCGTGCTGCATGCATGTCCTTGCGTGCTGCATGCATGTGCGTACGTGCTGCGTGCATGTGCATACGTGCTGCGTGCATGTGCTCTCCTTATATACATAGTATGACGTATAAGGTAAGTATTACGACGGGATTGAAAATTTGAATTTGAGTTTTAGACGGGAGGGCACGTTTCAAGCATCCCTGAACATGAATTAAATGTTTTTGAGATTATGTGTGTGTGTCTGTCTGTTTGTATGTATGTTTGTATGTATGTTTGTCTGTATGTTTCTGTCTGTGTATCTGTGCAATACTGTAATCAATAATAATGTATTCACTCTATCTCAAAAACTATTCGACAAAATGTCATAAAATTTGGAAGATAAGTCGCATGTGGATTACTCTAGCGCTAATTATATTTTGGTCCGATACGAAAAAGTTAATCTACCTCTTTTGACAAAATGACCTGCAAAAATCGTCAAAATCCGAAATAAAAATACTACGTATACTGAAATGTGTTAATTAAATGTTTGTTTCATACGTAATGTTTAACGATAAAAAAATAAGTCATACTCCAAAAACAAACGAAAATGACATAAAAAAGCTAAATGTGGTGTCATTTTAAATAAGTATAGATGTTATTTTGTGCAATTGAGCTCAATTTAATGCATTATGAAAAAAAGCCAGTGAAAATGAATTAGAGTTTATAGTGAAAGTCATGTGCTGTCCACATCAGATTTCTTATTAGACAATTTTACATATTTTGAAACGTCGGTAGCTCCTCAAAATTGGAAAAAAACTTAAATGTCTCAAAGCTATTCATCCTAGATTAGTAAATTTAGTTCTACTAGAAGCATAACACTTTTCTTGTGGTTTCAAATGGAATTCAAACCTCATAAACAATTTAATGCTAAAATATAAAAAAAATTGTCTGCTATAATTATACATTAAAACATCTCAACAATGGTTAGTTGCGCACAAATCAAATTAATTAAAAAAGCTTTAGGATATTTTTTTTTCTGCGCATGATAGTAGAAAAGCACATCCTTAATATATTATCATATAAATATCATCATATAAATATCATCATAAAAATGGTCTTTCTGTTCTTAGCTGAATTAGATGGAACAAAAATTGCAAGATCCATAAAAGTTTCGAATAAAATTTCAAGATTTTAGATTTTTCTCGTTACTTATAGGCCATGTCAAACGTATAAGCAAAGTTTCAAGTTTCTACCTCCAACCGTTTGAACTACGTAATTAATCACTTAGTCAACCAGTCTCACTCAGCTGTATGATATAAAATATAAATGAATAAATCTTTAAAAATTATTGATATAGTAAATGAAACACACTTGATATTGATATAGTTAATAAAACACGCACACAGTTATTTCGCTTACGATATCATTTTATTGTAAGAACATCGGCAATAATCATGCTTAAGAAAGAAAAGCACGTATCTTGAGTTAAGTCTGTCTCATTCAGCTGTATGATATAAAATATGAATGAATAGGAATGATTGATGTAGTAAATAAAACACACTCGATATTGATATAGTAAATAAAACACGCACAGTTAACTTGGACTACAAAACTATTTTGCTCACGATATCATTTTATTGTGAGGACATTAACAATATTCATACTTAAGAAATAAAAGCACGTATCTTGAATTTCATTAACGACTTCGAACAAGTGGCAAATTTACATATCACTGAAATTAGCAGCGTCCAAAAATATTTCACGCTTTTTATCGCTGTATCATGGCAGGGAGTTAAGTACAAAAAAAGATGATGTGTTGAGTAAAGATTTTTGATCAAAGGTGATTGAGAATATTTTCTTCGGAGTTTCTTCAAGCGTTGCATGAAGGTGGGAAAAAATCTCGGAGTTAATTACTTTACTGTAAGAGAGATTTTAAGCGCCAAATGATCTGAAACTTTGAAATATGTTTATTGATTTCATAATAAGAACTTTTCAGTGTCGTAAGCGTCAGTTTTTTCCGTACGAGATTACAGAATATTTTACTATAGCAGAGATAGGAAAAATGACTTTTTTAATACACAGGTGTACATACTTTATTTTTATACTTATTCTTTGCTTTATATGCGCAGGGTGATCAGTAAGTATGCACATTTTCCCTAGAGTTTAATTATATTAGATATTTTCATAAATTTTTATTCTCAGATATTTTTATAGTTAACGAGGTGTTTTTTATAATTAATGGGTTTAGCCTGAGTTAACAATTTAAATGGACATATTTTAAAACGTCATGGCCTATTTATTAATATTTTCAATTTATTACAAAAATATAAATATAAATATCAGATTGCTACTCTCGATTTTGAATTAGCATTACTTGAAAGTGTCTCTACTATTTCCCAATCAAACTCTAATTAACTATCATTTCCCCTTCTTTCCCTCAGTTTGGAAATCTCTGGTACGATTTTCATTCTGGTCTGCTTCCATCATTTTCTACGGTTATTTGTCTTCTCATTTTCGCATTTCAGTTATTTTCCGGCAATTTTATTTGATGAAGTTACCCCATATAGCTTCCAAAACCAATTGGTTCCTTCATTATTGTTATTCGCTTTTATTCCTGTTTTTTCTCCATTTATTTTGCTGTAGTTTTCAATTTTTTCTACTTATTTTTCGTGTTTCTAATTTTTGCAGGATGTTTAAACGTCTCATGTTCTTTCGCTATCGTTTTAGTAAGTGTACTCCTTATTCAGTAGTTTCTAGTCAGTCTGATATCCGGTACCACCTTTGTTTCTTTCCGTTCATTCTTTATTGTTACTTTTGCTTTACTCCATGGGATTCATTGTTGTAACCTGTCTTTCGTTTTTTTGCCCCCTTGGTTTTAACTCTTTTATTTTTCCTCCCGGCGATGGCAACATTTCTCTTACCTTCAACCACTTAAGTCCTAAATTTCACTGTGTGCACACTATATTTATACAAATATTTTATATTAATTTAGTTTTTGCTAACAGTAGTTTTTCAACGTTTCTTATTATTATTCTTGTATTATATATTCCAATATTGTTCGGTTAATTAAAATTTCGGTAGTTAGAATATGCGTTAAGGAATTATTATTCACATTTTTTACATTTATTTTTAAATTTGCTATTGAAAATATTGTGCTATATATCATGTTGCAAGTTAAATTGTGCAATGAACATACTGGGAAAAAATTGAAGGTCATTAAAAAGAAGTGATGCAAAAAAATAATTAATATTGTTTTCTATTGCCATTGGTATTTCAACTCGAATAAGCACAATAATAATGTCCGACTTAAACAAATACAATATGACACACACACTCACAAACCCCAGCACGCATATAGAAAAACATTTAGACGATATTTACTCATCAAGTGTTAAAATAGCGTATTTATACAATAAAAGAGAAAATTATTTTTCATTATTTTAATTTTTAAGGCACCATCATGCAAAATTAAAATAGAATTAAATTACTCTTCAATGTAGTAATTAGTTTCTCTATATATTTTGTTGCTACTCATGATAAATATATTCATAATTTTTAATTAAATAGTAAATTGAGCATACATTTTAAAATAGTTTAAAAAGAATATATTTTTTTTTTCAAGTTATAAAACCAATTTTTACATACTGCAGTTTGTACACACCACTACAAATTTTCTTGCCTAATTTTTGTAAATAGTTCACATAAATATGTTTAATTAGAAATTTAAGCATTGCAATTACATCTTATATTGGGTGCGTTTCAATTCAATTAGCGTTAAATAATTATTAACAATTTAAGTACGTGTTTTCAATTACAATTTTTGTATTGCAATATTTGTATTGCAATATTTGTATCGTTTAATTACTTTTCTTTATATTTGATATAATTATATTTAAAAAATTACTCCAAAAATACTGGGTTCCAATATTAATGTATTAATTAGTTTTTTAAATAAGTGTGAAACATGTTGCAGATAATACCGTTGTCATTTATCTATAATTGCTCTGATATTAATAATGCTAAATTATTTCGTTTCATTAAATAATTAATTACATGTCTCTGATCATAAATGAGTTTATAATATACTTGTTTACAAAATCATCACCTGTTTGCAATTAGTGAAGAGCATATAAATTTAATTTGTATCTCTTCGGTCAATAATATTTCAAAAATCAAATAAATATATTCATTTATTAGCTATAATTAATTTGTGTAAAGATGAACTGAAATCAAATTAAAAAAAGTATGTGATGTATGCGATTATAATATTCGTTACATTAAATACATTTTACCAGTTACTTTGAATTATAAAATCTTTACAGAAATAAAAATCATTGCAATTGCATAGAAACTTCAGTTTTGGAATGAATATTTGATTTCGTGTGTAACAAATATTTATGAAAGTTCCAAAAGCGGAACTATTTATCGCCAGCTTTAATATCTGAATCTAGATATGAATTTATTCTGTTTTCATTTGTTACTGCATGTTGCTATTCGAGCAACAAAGCGAGGCAGCTCGAGTCCATTGTTGAATATTTAAAAGGAGTATTTTATTTAATATTTCAGCAAATTTCATTCAAATTTGCTGTATGAAAAGACTTATCGAAGCATTTTATCATGTGAAACAACTACGTGAGGAATATTTCATATTAATTTACATATAAGTTCTACGTACTTATTAAAAATATGTTAATTACATCAATTGTGAATCTTGGGCTATTTCAAAGGCATGATTCGTTTATATATTCGTAATTAATTTCTTTTACGCGCGCTTAAAATTTTCCGTAAAGAGTTAAAATTTTGTTCACTTATTTATATTTTTAGAAATAATTTATCTTTAATTGTTAATGATTTCTTTTTATTATCCCAACTTGAAGCGAAATTATTCTATAAAATGACATGAACCGGGGGTATTTAAAAAAAATATATTTAATTCAATAGCGAAGTGACTCAAATAGAGGAATCACATTTATCATACTTTAAGAGTGTTGAAATAGCGTTTTGCTTCTAACGTGCGTTAAGAATTCAACACTAATTTAATTATTTGGAAAAATCCCTTATAATTGCATTAAATGAAATAGGTAGAATCAACAAATGTGCTCCGTAACACAGCAATATTTTTCTCTTACGTACGAAGTTCTAATTATAAAGCCAAAGGGACTTTCGTCAAACGTGTACAGCAAACCTTTTAACAGAACTGAAATAAAAATATCCCACATCCAACTAATCTCTTTCACCAGAAAACGAAACTAGATACTGCATTCTGCGAGAAACAGAATTTAGCTATATCCCTAGAGACAGCGTCAGTCTACGGGTATTGGATTTCCTGAGCAAAATCCTTGATACTTAGCCTGCATGTAATAAGTAACAATATGATGATTACGAATAATTTTATTCTAAATACTTTTTACCTTTGAATGCGATGCGACTGCTCTTTTGTAAATTAATTTCTGGCTTTCTCGGGTGTTCAACACATTCGAATGTGAAATTTTCAGAAATTATGAAGAGGTTTATGATGTAGACGATTGACGATTTATTTTTATATTTTATTATTTTTATATTCCTTCATTGGGTTAATGGAATCATTAATATGTGTTACAGAAAGGATGGTTACACACATTCAAAGATTTTGATAAAATATAACAAAATATAAAACTGATAAAGAAAATGGCATGCAGATTGTTATGCAGGGTGTCCTAATATTTCTTGGAACAACCTTTATTTCTTAAACCTTTATTCCTAGATAGATCCTTCCAATTGCAAAAATATGATGTGGGCAGCACGCGATAATCCCTACAGACTCAAATACATTTACTAACTATTAAATTCAGTTTAATAGCACAAAATAACACGAATAATTGTTTGAAATTACACTAAATGTGCAGTTTTAACTCAATTACCGTTTTCATTTGGCAACTGGGCGTTTTTTCAACGGCGACATGGCAAAAATGCGAAAAAACTAAAATATATCGAGAATGGCTACTCTTAAAATTAGGGAGTTGGTTTTATTATTTTCGGCGTCAAAAATTCCATATAAAATACGCAATTAATTGATGCTTTTAAACATACGCAGTCTTTTATTTCAAATGTTGACGATTTTTGTGGGCGCATTTTGCAAGAAAAGCAGGATTTTTGTTTTCGAATCGTACCAAATTCTAATCATCATCAAGGCCAGCCCCAAGTGGCATATCTACCAAATTTTGTGAAATTTACTATATACGTCACTCAGCTAGAGTGGATACATAGAATTTTGGCGGGCCATTTCCTCCCCTCCCCCCCCCCCCCCAAAAAAAAAGCAGGAAATTATTTCTGTTTTTTTGGGGGGGAAAGGGGAGAAGGGGGAGGGATCTTTATTTTCGTAACAAAATCTAATCAGCACCAGGGGAACCCACAATTGACTTATCTACTAAATTTTGTGAAATTTGGCTAATTAGTTTTTCACCTATGGTGGATGCATATCTTGCACAGGCACACACAGAGATAGACACACAGACAGACGTCACGCTAAAAATAGTGTTTTCAGGTTCTAGAATGCTCAAAACATGTAGATCCATCGAAAACTCGAGTTGCAATTTTCGGCGCAATTCCAATACTTTCCATATGCATTACAATATATGGCAGAGGAAGTAAAAATGTTTCAAATATGGTTACAATTTGCCCTATAATAGTTTTAAATCCAGAAACGTATTTGTCTCAAAAATACGGAATCGAACTTTTTATACAATCCTTCAAATCCAAAATTTTACAATTACTAAAAATTTCTTCATACATTAATATTTAAACCAAAAAAATAAGGTCGATTCTTTTACGAGTAAAATTTTCCGAGCTATTTCACCTTAAATTTGTCGCAGTTTTTCCGCTGAGAAGTTGGGGGGGGGGGGGGGGGGTATACACATTGAATTGCGAATCATGTCAATTTGTCAGCATATACACCATGTTATGCATGTCTATAGTTTCCGTTCTAAACACATTATTGGGTGCTAAAGTACACTGTAATAAGTCCTTTGGGATATTCTAATAAGTCCTAAAGGTATACCATTACATGCAATGTAAATAATTTGAGAACGGATAGTTCTAGAGTTATGGGGCTAGTCATAGTCTTTTCGTCGTTAAAAAGTACGTGTCAAACAAGCGAAATCGATACATTTGAGCACACATAGTTTTCTATTTTAAAGTTTTAACATTTGTTGCGGCCATTCTACAGAAAAGGCCGGAATTTTCTTTCCAAATCATACCAAATCTAATCAGCACCAAAGCATCGTACAAATTTTCTCATATTTGGTTAAATAGTTTTTCAGATAAAGAGAATATATAAATTTTTACGGGGCATTTTGCAAAAAAAAGGCAAGGTCTTTTATATCCCGAATCACACAAAAATCTAATATTCCCCAGGGTAATCCACAAGGGATCCATTTACCAAATTTTGTGAAATTTGCCTAATTAGTTTATCAGCTAGAGTGGATACATACATTGCACAGACAAACACACGCACCCCTCACAGCAAAGATCGTCACAAGTGTGACAGTGACGTTGTAATTACCTGACACCTGGGTCACAATGTGACATAATATTTGTGGCTTCTATGCAACGTTACGTATTAGTAGCTTTGTAACTTCATTGTGACTATATTCTGTGACGTTTCCACAATTTAATTAACACGTAACAATGTGACGACATTATAATGGCAATTACAATGTGACGTCACAAACAAGTTAATATGCGACGTCATAAACAACCATGAAAATGACCAAAATGACTTCTCTGTGACCTCAATATGACATTGCCGAGACGTACTGTGACGTCCTGTGACGTCTCAAAGTCACAGTGTGACATAATACGTCACTGTGAAAAAAATGCTGTTAGGGAGACGTCAAGCTAAAAATAGATTTTTCAGGTTCTAGAGTGCCAAAACTTGTAGATCCGTCGTAAACTCAAATTCCATTTTCGACACGATTCCAATACTTTCCTTATACATTACCATGCATTGTAGGGAAAGTAAAAAACAAATATCCTGAAGTGTTTAATTTTCAATTTACGCTGCCTCTCAACGCTAGCCAGAAATGAAGGAGTCACAGACGTGGGAAAGTGATTCAAGTCCTAAAATTCAATGTTCCATACCTCGATAAATTTTGCTTGTAGAAGAATCGAACTTTTTCAGTTTTACATGTTAATGTATGAATAAATTTTCAGTAATTGGAAAATTTTGGATTGAGGGACGGTGTAAAAAGTTAGATTTCGTATTTTTCAGACAAATACATTTCTTGATTCAAAACTGTTGTAGGATTAATTGTAACATTACTGAAAACATTGTTGTAATTGAAAGTATATATCTTAGATTAACAGTTTAGGAAATAAATATTGTTCCAGAAATTTCCGGGATACATTATATGAAAACTAAATTATCATCTGCTGTAGTTACATAGCGTCTACTTTAACAGTAGCGCACGTAAATATATTTTGGATTAAAGGTTATGTGTTTGCACTTTTCAAAGAAAAAGAAACGTTTAAATCATGGAATTAACATTTCTAAATTTAAAATAGGTAATATTATTAACAATAAAGTTAAGTTCATGAAATGTATATATTTTTAAATATATAGACTATTTTAAATACTTTTGGGTAAACTGTAAATTTCGGTCAATTTTTAAATGCTTGCTCTTTAAAAGAGAAATCAAAGTTTATTATTGTTACTTTCCCAGCGCAGAAATCTAGATGAAAATATGGTGACAGTAATTGTAACTTGTGTCTGCATTTCTTGATGCATAATTTCTTGATACTTTTAACAGTAGATTAAGCAAATATTTTACTATAACCGATGTAGCTTTTAAAACATTAATCTAACAGTGATTTGATCAAAACTCGAGTTTTCATCGTAAATGCATCGGAGGGGGTCTCTAGACAACAAAAATTCATTTTGTCAGATTGTGGGTGTCAAATCATTAGCCCTTCATAATCTCAAAAATAACTGGAGCAATTTAGAACAAATTTGGCTGGCAAATTTCATATATTATGTAGATTTTAACACAGAAAAAAAATTCCGAGAAATTTGTATAACTTATCTATAAAGCGAGATTTTATCGGAATCTGTAAACCCTTCGTTATCTCAAAAACTGCTAAAGCGATTTTAACCAAATTTGGGTTGTACACTGTACAGATGTGCTCGCAGATATAAATTTTAAAATGTGTATAGACTCTTATCTCAAGTGTTGAATATCCATTTCTTTCTCGAGGAAAGCCTTGGGATGGCTTCTATTCTCTAGTTTCTTCGAAAGTTTAATATCATATGAAAGGAGTAACATTGGTTATTTGAAAAATTATAAATCTCCAGATATGGTCGAATACCTTAAGTTAATAATATTCCCTCAAATGCAATGTAAAATTTCATAAAATAGGTTATCATACAAATGCCACTAGTCCAGGCACAGAACTCTATAAATTAAAGCGCTAGAATGAATAATTATATTTATGATTTAACATAAACATTTAACTGAACATTTTTGGCAAAGGGTTGCAGTTACTGTTTATTTTAGACATTAAATTTATACAAAAATAAAGGAATGTATTTTTAAAAGCGCTGTATAGATGTATTATATAAAACATATTCCTAGAATCAAATTCATCTTTGTTAAATACTGGAATATAAACATGTTTTAAAACAAATTGGTGAGTTTCCTTTAACTCTTGAAACACTATTTTCTTTGCAAAATCCGTCAATTTGATCTAGTTGTCGTGACACAACTTCCTCAGAAACTCGCTGTTCGACAAATCACATTTTTAGATTGATTGATTCACAGTAGACATTTACTGATCCAAAGAGTTTGTAGTTGAAAAGATACATCGCGAAAGTTGAAACAATGCGGCAAAATTGTTAGAAGCTTCAAATTATTTTGAATATATATAAAAAAATTGCTAACATAAATAAATATATTTGCAAGTAAGAAAAATTAAGTATTAAATATTTATTATTTTTAAAAATATATTTGCATACATATAACGTAACAAATGCCAAAGATTTGAAATTGAGACATATTTCAAAACAGTAAGCTTTACACCTTGTATCTTGTAATGTGTAAAGTCATGAACTAGGACAATAACTCAAGAAGTATTATGGTCATCGTACATTTTTATGCAAGTGCACAGGAAACCCCCTAAGTGGCTATACGATGGGACAAATTTAGGGTACTGATCCCATTTTATGTGGATACGTGAAGCTATTTCGCTTTCTGTTAACGATAGGAGGAAAAGTCAATTACAAAGTTGTGGATATAATGAGTAATAAGCATTTTTGTCTCACAACGACAGCTTCATAACTCTCTAAATAATGATTTTAAAACAGATGATTTTTTTAAATCTGGATGTAAAAGTTTAAACTTAGAGACATTGAAAAATACACAAAATATTTTATTACACGTGTGTTCATTTTGAAATGGAATCTCTTGACAGTTTCCCGATTGCTTCTCGGTCAAAACATTGTATTAATGATAATTATTCTTTCTTCTCTTCTGCTTGGAAATCTCTTGTTTAATTTTCGAATTTCATTTACTTCTTTCCCAATATTTCGGTAATTTCCATCTTTTCCTCTATTCCAAAACCGGTTATTTGCCAATGTTTAATTGAATTAGCTTTTATGGACAACTCAAACACGTGATTTGAGTCCTCTGTTGGATGTTCTGGCATCAGTTGCCAATCCTGCTCTCACGAGTGAAGGTTGCGCTTCTTGTATGTCCTGACAAAGAGGCTACTTGTTACCTTCAAAACCGGTCGATACCATTTATTTGTATTGTATGCTGCCTTTAACGAAGTAATTTTAGTTTTGTTAGTTTCATACAACGTTGCTGAAAGTGAACATTTTGTATTTTATGTATAATAAAGTCAATATTATTCTGCACATTGACTAAATGTTCCCTTTTCGGGGTGAGGAGAGTTATTGTTCCTTTACACTTTTTTGCGGGTGGGACAAAACTGCTTAGTATTAATTTTGCAACACCCTGCAGTTTTGTAATTGATTTTCTCTTTATCTCTAACAGGAAGCGAGATAATTCCCTTAAAGTTGTCTCATCGTGTAGAGCCCTTGGGGTTTCCTATACATCTATACTTAAAATATGCGATAATATGTACTGCATATTAATATATATATAATAAAATAATATAAACAAAAGTGCAAGAGTGCAAATCAATAAATACATCATCAAACCGCGGGTAGTATACTAATAACGCGTATGTAATTACATTAAAAGTAAAAAGTAACGAGGAATGGCTGGAAAAATAGATCATGTAATAGCCGGGAAAAAGAAAATAAATCAATGAGTAGTATATCTGCCGGAAACGTCTTCAGGGGCACATTCTAGACAGATACACTAAAATCCGTTGTTTCTATGATTGCATAAAAACACGTGGTTAAAATTTTATGCAATCTGTGCCCAACAGCGGAATAAATGAGATCCACATAGAAACGTCACATGAGGACAATATTCAACTTAAATAGCATAAAATAACAGACAATCATGAAAAATCTAGCGCACAAACATGCAAAAAAGGGTAACTCACAGTTTGAATCCACCGCCAGCTTGAATAATCTTCATGCGAGTCTCACCACTTGATCCAGCTTGAATGCTAACCATGCGAGAAACCGAGAAGAATGGACCAGTTGAAAGAGTAGTAGTTTAGAAGTAGTAGTAGATGGTTTTCGGTTAGACAAACCCAAGAGTTCAGAAACTAACCGAGAAATGACCACTACTATCGAAGACATTTAATGTAGGGATAACACTGTTTTTAGAGCCGTAGCCTGTTTTTATTTTATTTGCTTTCTAGATATCCGCCTTAACGGTTTTAGTAGCGTTTTAAACGTTTTCTTTACCCGTCAAAGCGGTTTTTTTTTTAATTTTGCACATTTTTTGTGTAACCGAAGTTATTGTTCTTCTAGCACATTTTTATTTTTGCCCGGCGGGGCGGTGTATATTTTATGGTATGTCCACTACTATTGAGTACCGTACTTATACTGCAATCTACGAATAAGGTAGGAAAATTATACGTATAGCATAGAATTTTGAGACGATTAATATGTGATAGTGTACACTTATTACTATCCAGGTGTTTGATTCGGAGCAAATAGTTAATGATTAGATTTTTAAAAACTTGGTTACTAACAAGGGAACGTTCCCAAGCTAAACTCATAGAATTCGACAAAAATTTGACAGGTGTTAGAAGAAGTTATAGAAAATCCATATTCTGAAAATTAGCTGCTGAATTGCATTAGGAGAGGAGTAGAATAATGTTGAAAATTGGGTCTGGGTTGCCAAAACCATACAGTTAGGATCAATTGGCGACTTTGCATTCTTGTAAATTGACGAACACATGTAATGTGTTTATACTATCAAAACGCATTTTATGCTGTATTTAGAGGCGTTAATACTTGAAAAATAGATTCTTAAAAACTATCACTCGAAAAACAGAAAATGCAAATTACATGTATTAGTACTATGGTTATATAGTTTATAAAAGATATAATTAATGACAAATGATTGAGGTCGAATAAAGGGTTAATGTCTTTATAAATTGAAAGTGTTACAAATATGAGGCTCATTGAAGAAATGCATAAAACAGAAACATATTTTCACCAGCTACACGGAGCGAATATTTTGGATGCACAGTTTTGTTTCACGCAATCCAATACGTTGTTTGCAGTAAATATGAACTCAACAGGATTTCCGAATTAACCAGGATGGTTTTCTGCGTATGAGCATGCATGCCATGAATATTTCCACATATTAACGTAGCATGGTGAAGAGAACTGGTTGCGTGCAATATATTGTACTTTAAAGATATTGTCTTGATGAAGCAAATCGATTTGTATTTGTGCAGTCATAACTAAATCTGAAAATTTTCGAACGAAATTTTTCCAGATCCAAAAACTGTACCTATCAAGAGGTTGTATTAAATGAGTGGTTTTAGGTGGCATAACAAACACATGAACGGTTTTACCCAGTGGCGTAACGCTATCAATCAAATCGTTGTTTTTGAAGAATAACCAAGAATCCACTAAAAGTACGGTTTCATCTGGTGTGTTTTTAAAATACACTTCGAATAAATATTCGCGCAGTTCTTTTGATCCCATTTTCCCGATTTCAAAACGACGGTATAAATACTGTCAGCTTGAAACATTTTCTACCTCACTTGGGTTCCGAATTGTCCTTTAGGTTCAGAATATACAATAAATAAAGGGGGATAGCAACATTCCATCTTTACTGATTGTTGGCATTACAGTATATGAATGGGTTGTAGCATGGATAGATTGTGCAGCACATTCAATCTGTTTTAATCCCAACAAATCAAGCGTTCTCCCCGAATGAATGTCTTTATTAAATCCCGATTGATCAGTATTAAACATCTGGTTATTGTTCAACACTGCGAATCTTTAAAAAAAATACTTACTTCATTTAAAAATGCTTGTGAAGCATTTGCAATACGATCCTCTTCATAAATCTGCTTTTGAGAAACAATTTCAGTAATTTTCCTGTTAACGATTCTAAATTTATTTTTAAAATTCAGGAACCATTTACCGGAAGCTTTGAATGGCATATTTAGAGAGAGAGAGCTTTATCACAAGCCCAGCTTTTCAAATTCGAGTCATGCACGTTTACCCGCCTGCTCCTTGTATCCTGAAACTTTTTAAAAACACATTTTTCAATTTCGCATAGTTTGTGCCTCTTATCACAAAATTTGTTGATGCGATTTTCCCACAAATACATTTGGGACAGGCTTTTTACAAATCCATACCTGCTTTGAACAGATTGTAGGTTACGATGTTTCATTTTTTACTGCTACGCCAGTATTCAACAACTGCTCGTTTAGTTTCAAATGGAATACTGTGGACTTCCTCATTTTCAACCTCCTCATCTACAAACATTTCATTATTCTCATCTATAATGTTAAAATCAGAATCCTCAAAATCACTTTCGGCAACCGATGACTCGAAATCCAGAGTGTCTTCAACTTCATCACTAACAAACATTTCGGAAATAGATTCAGGTTCCTGCAAAATTTCCATTATTTTATTTTTTACATTTATTTCGGATTCTGTAAAATCAGTCAGCTCCATTTCTGGAACAGAAAATTCGTGATACAGCATCCACACCACGTTGAATACATTAATATGTGGTGGCATTTTCTATTTGAAAGCCACGGCTGGTTTAAAGAAATAGATTCAAAAACATCGATGTACTAAAGAAAACAATTTCATGCGCAAGACTTTTGAGCATTAAACAAAACAACAGCACAAAATTATAGCAGATCGCTAATTTGTTTCACTTACATAAAATAATAAAACTTTGAGAAATGCACGATTACACTAAAAATATTCAGACTCAATTTCAAATATTTTTGAATGCAAACTATAAAAAAAAATAACTTTACAACAGATTTCAAGTCATACAGAGTAAACATGGACAGTCCATTTCAGAATTTGCCGTTTTTCTATGCATACTCGGCAAATAGGATTGCATTTGGCATTAAAGATGGTGACTTTTATTAATTGTTTACAGCTTTTCCGTTGCAATTCAGCAGCTAATTTTTTCACTGTCGATTTTAAGCCATTTACTAATGTCTGTCAAATTTTTGTCGAATTCTATGAGTTTCGCTTGGGAACGTTTCCTTCACATTGTAAGAAATGTGTGGGCTGGCAAAATATTTCAGTGGTGAAATGAGACACATTAAATTCGTTAGACAATAAAACCCTCATTATATTATGTGAACAGTGTTGCATTGTGAGAGGTGTTCGGACTAAGAAAATATTTCAGGTGTGAAATAAGATACATTAAAATTGTTATACATTAAAACAAGTGTTACATTACGAAAACCGATGTTACCTTGTAAGAAATATGCAGGGTCTACACTAAATATAGAAGAAAATATGTCATCATTTCAGAATCTTAATCAGCAGAGCACTTACTTCGCAGGACTTGTTTGCAAATATTTCGAATCATTTCATTCGAATTACTTCGAAAATAAAGTATCATAAATATGACCCAAACATCAAAGAACCTTGTATAATAATCATACGGCAATATTAAATATTATTTCTCAACATTCGTGAATCAAGGATAATTTTTTTAATAGTAATAGTTTTAAAATTTTAGAGAATTTTAGATAGAGATTTTTAAAACTTTGGCGGTTCTAAAGTGCCTGATATCACTCTGGTATTATATTATACTTTTAAAAACTTAACGCGGGAAAAAATCTCATTTTGAGATTAATTTATGTTAAAGGAGATATATTGTAATATATATAATATAATTTTCTTTTTTGTTTCATTTTGAACAGTTTTAATGTTTGCAAATCAGTCTAATCTTTCTATGCTTATTTTGGAATAAATACGTCTCTGATATATGTTCTATACAATATGCATGTTATTTAAATAGCAGAAAAAGCGAGAACTTGCAAATGACTATAGAAAATGGCTTCATTATGATTTTCCAAAACATAAACAGAAAGAAAAAGTTCGCTGAACAATATCTAATGCACATTGCTTCTTTTCAATTACTTTTCAATGAGAACACAGCTTAAATTGAAATACAAAATTTATTTTCTATCTATAAAACATTTTTGAATAATCAGTAACATTCTCTTCCAATGTTCTTTAAAAATTCCAGAAAAGAAACTTTGAATTACCTCCGAAATAGGTTATAAAATTAGAGTATATATAGTACAGGTAGATATAGATATAAAAAAAATAAGAAGCAACAGTCAGGACATAGGGATGCCAATAACATTTTAAAAATCCAATTAGAAAACTAAATATGCCATGTTTCCTTTCCTAATCTTCATTACATTTCAATGAATTTAAAATGAGCCGAAACCAAGAGATGTTTTGCAAATATTCGGAAAAGTAGATAGAATGGGACTTTTCGGAGAATGTTAATACGATTAATTATTTAAACAGTTAGCTCTGGTAAGGATCACTCGCAAAACATATCATGCATAATAGAAGAAAGCGACAGACTCATATGCAAGATGGGTAAAAAAAGGAGAGTTGCTCTTTTTCTCCTGCTCCCTTCTCCTATCGAAATTCAATTTTGTGCCGACATGAAAAACAACAAATGAATTCGCTCACTGAGTGTAAATTAATAAAATATGAAACTCATTTCGGCTCTTGCTTAATTATGCTAATGCGTAATTACTTTGATGTCAAATAAAGTAATTCTAGGCTTCCTACTCTCGAATTCTGACAACCTTATTTGTCATTTTACTAATTAGACCAAAGCCACATGTTTTGCGTCCACAACATGCCTCTAAATATTCGCTGAGACTTTTCTTTCTCTTAATTTTCCTAATTTATTCTAAGATTATAATTTATGAATTCTATGCATGAAAATATGTGCGTGCGTAAATGCGTTCACATGGTGTTTATGTGTGCATATTTCTGCATGTATGTACCAATTACAGAAGTGTAAAATAAAATATAATGTTTTACGATAAAATACAATTTGAAATCTCATGTATAAAAGGATTAAAGATCAATTGAAATTTTATGAAAAAGTTAAATATTTTATTTATAAATAAAGCTTAAAAAACTTATTTGTAATGCCCTATTAAAGTATATCTATATCATGAAACTCCCTCACAAAGACTACATATTTACTTTGTGGATTTTATTTATAAACATTTTAAAGCATTTCACGGCCTCAAATGCTGGCCAACGGCCGTACCGTGCTGAAAACACCGGTTCTCGTTAGATCACCGAAGTCAAGCAGCATCGGGCGCGGTTAGTACTTGGTGGGTGACCACCTCGGAACACCGCGTGCTGTTGGCCATCTCGGGTGCGGTATCCCCGTGGTTTGCGCGCTAGATTTGCACGCTACCACAAATGCCGCCGTGTTCATGCGGAGTACGATCACGTTAAACATGTGGGTCCGTAAGTCCTTCCGAGAGGTTGGTGGTAGGGGAAGGAGGGTACGGTCCCTGTGGATGCCTCCCCCACTGGGTTCCGGTCCAAATTGGGTGGCACTTCCCGGCCGTCCATACAGTTACCTTACACCTTTCTGGTAGGTCGGACGGTCTGGGTCTCAACAACAACAACGGCCTCAAATGCTCTCATTATATCACTTCTAACATACACTAAGTTTCCATTGTTTCGTCTCATAATTTACAGTCGCGTTTACATAAATACAACGTTAAAGTATCGTATACTATAAAAGTCGAGTTAAAAATCTATAGCTAAGAATTTGTAGATTTTCAGTGTAAACAGAAAATATATTTAAAATCAAAGTTGACTCTCCTCCACTTAATTAAATATTCCATATAAAAATGTACTTGATATTTTAATACTTGATAAATATTTGATATCAGGCAATTTCGGTAACTTTGGAAGACACACTTGACAAATGTTTCATTTCGATAATGTTTTGTAATTGTTTGCTTCTCATGCATAATAATAAATTATATTATCTTTTTAAATATTTAGATTACTAATTACAAGTAATATTCAGCAACGATTATATTGATCATTTATATGACTAATAATTTCAGATATAATTAGTATGTCATAATAATTTCAGATATAATTAGTATGTCATAATAATTTCATATAAATAGACTTCTTCTGCAGGACACACAAGAAGAGCAATCAGCTCATGAGAATAATATTAGCTACTGATTTTTTTCATGAGTAAGGATTGCGCTTCCTGTATATCCTGAATCAGAAGGCTGTTTCTTTCCTTCGAAACCCTTTTATTTTTGTATTGCATACTGCTTTTAACGAAGTTTTTTTAGTTTTATTACTTAGCAACCGTTTGAGCTGTACTTAAGGATACTTGCATTCTGATCATTATGTACTTCTTTACTAAAGCAGTTAAATCTATGAAAAGCTGAAATAAACTAGTGGTGCTAATCTCTGATTTCACTTACTAGTATACTTGCTAGTAAAAAAGTAAGATGTTACTTTTGAAAATTTTAAAATCAGTAACTGTAACTTAACGAAATTTAGGGCACATATGTTCTAAAATGAAATTGTATGTACAAAAAATCTTGCAAAATAAAATAAAAAAATAATAGAAAAATGAGACTGAGATAAGAGCAATAAATTTCACATACCGTAATGAAAGATACATGAGATTGATTAAATATAATATTAGAATGTAAGCGTTGTTTATGATAAATATCACTGTTAATATATATTTATGTATCTGTTTTAAGTAATTATGTTACAAAACTTAGGCTTTAAAAATACACGTTTGAATATATAACTTCTGGAATTATCAGTTTTATCTTTTCGTGCTCTTTATCATACTTTATTTATATTTTGCAGATGACCTAACCCTTAAGTTTAAACACGAAATGTTTGCAAATATTTTTCGATATTCAACCCCCGTTAAGAAGCAATCATCAGCTTAAGGTAAATTCAAAAACATTATTCGAATTCATCGTGAAAGTAAAATCTTTTTCTTCCTTCCATTTAAAAAACATTCAAATGAGTAAAACGATAAGGCCTGTTTACCTACTTGAAAAGACAAATATTGAGAAAAGGTGATGAAAATATCCATTTGCCGGGAATTAAAGTTGCGAAAAATCCCTCTGTCCCCATTTAGACACGCAACAGAGCCTTATTAAATGGAAAACAGCTAACGTGATCGTTCCTGAAATTAAACATCAGACGTGTAAATACGGAATTTAGATAGATAGAAGAAAACAATTGGATATTCACTTCATCAGTCTAGAATTGCCACTAAATGTAGCTGCTTTTGGAGTTAGAAATACTGAAGAGCTATTCATAAACGAATTTCTTCAAAAGGGTTGTAAAGTAAGCTTAGTTTATCCAATGAAATAATTTGACATTCAATAAAATTGTATATAATTGTAACAAATCCAACTTAAAGCAGATACAGCATTAAAGAATTTTAACTAGGAAATTAATGTTTGTTATTTGCAGCGTCTTGCAATCTTTCAATTTGTATGTTCAGGATTCCGGCAAAGGAAATTGTATCGGTGAGATTTTCGAAATAACTTTAATCCTCAGACTTTTATTTTCGACCACCGTAGTTAGGTCTATGACCTATAGGTCATTACCTATTAATGAAATTATAAATTTGTATAAATATAATATTAAGTAGAATAAATAATAGAATATTGGGGTATTTGAATTTGCGCCATTTGGAAGAATTCGGTAGATACGAATCATTCCGCTCTTAAATATTTTTACGTTCTGAATAGTTGTAAAATGGGTCTATTTCTCAGAAGGAAGCAGTAGCGTAGCGGGAGATTTTTGACTGGGGAGGCTGAAAATTTATCAAAAAATTTGATATTACAAGTGAAATTTATACTGGGAATCGCATTTTCATTTCGAAAAGTTTTATTTATTGGTGAAATTAAAATAATTTTGCATACAAATTCAAAGAATGGATGAAATATACGAGACTTTAAATGTTACCTATGTAAGATGAATACAAGATATAACATTTTAAATGTTTTCCTATTTCTAAATTAGATGAACTGTTACAATCATTTTATTAAATAGGAAGTCATGGTCGCCCATAGGGGATGTAAAAGGGGGGTTACACTCCGCCTTGGACATTAATAAAACAAAGGCGAACATCTGGCCCGTCGATATTGTACTACGTCATGAGCTTGAGTCCCCCCCCTCCCGGAAAAAGTTTTACAGGCGCCTATAAGTAGTTTTACAGGCGGAAGTAGAAATATATTAGAATATTATTAGCAAGTGATAGAAAAATATATCAGTTTTGTAAATATAAATAGCTAGAACTAACGAAATAAAGCAATTCAAATGAGTGCACTGAAAATGGGTGAGAACACTGTAGTCAACAATGTACTGAAACAATTTTGTATATTAATTATTTACAAATACTATACTTTAAAAGTAAAATCTTGAAAATATCTTAACAGCAATATGCTAAAAATCCGCTAGGAAATTATCAATGGCTTTTGTTTAACTGAGATTCTCCTATAACGTGATTTTTAAAGTGAAATCAGAGATTTATTCTTTCTAAAACTCACAAATACGCAAACGGATGCTTCGCCATATTGTTGCTGTCCCTAAGTCTACTTCACAAACTTAAGTTTAATGGTAGTCATTATTAGTGTGTTTTCTTGTCTTGATATTGTTTAAATTTAGACGAATGGGATGTTATTCGTGGAAAATGACTCATATTTTTTAGTATTACATATGACTTTTATAGAACCATATTTGACCCAAAATGGCGGATTCATTTGCCTTGCCCAAGAAATTTTTATTCATCAAACGCCACGTCCCATATCCAAGCATTGTCTGTCATTACATTGTTTATAAACGGTTGAAAATAGGGCAAGAAATAGCCACGCTTTCTTGGAAGCTAGCTTATAGTTCTAGCTTATCAGCCAGGGCGGAGTTTAACAGGTGGGTGGGGCTAATGCCATGCTTCTTTCAATGAACCCTAAAGCTAGATAATTTCAGCTTCTAGATATGCTTTTTAATGGAAAAAATACCTTGAAACGTCTCATTTTAAGTAAGTAAAGTGTAACAGTTTTTTTTAAAAAAAAAGACATATATATTCTAAAAATTATATAAAAAAATATGTTTTAACTAAAAGTATCTTTAAATTGGATTTTAAACAGGGGAGGCTCAGCTTCTGAGCCTCAACGGGCTCTACGCCACTGGAAGTAAGTAACGTAATATGAGCCTGACATGTACAACCAATGAGTTTTCCTACAGATTAATACTTTGTACTTTCCTAAAACACCAACAATTAGAATCTTTCTTATTACTAGATCAATACGCTCTTTGTTGTTGCCAAATAAAATGCGCTTACCAAATTTCATGAAATTTATGTGATTATTTTGAGAGATATCCCATTTTTCTTGTTACTGATATATTAAAAATTTTATTATTCCAACTAGTGTTAAATGCTAACCAATAATGTCAATTTATTAAATCAAAAGTATTTACAAAGTACTTATAATCAAAAGTAATAATAAGTTGCTAATAAGTTCTTACAAAGTTACTAATAATATTGATAAGTTACTAATCAAAAGTTACTAATAATATTGATAAGTTACTAATCAAAAGTTACTAATAATATTGATAAGTTACTGATCAAAAGTTACTAATAATATTGATAAGTTACTAATCAAAAGTTACTAATAATATTGATAAGTTACTAGTCAAAAGTACTTACAAAATATCTATTTATTGGATGATTATAAACATGTCTTATGTTTTATTTATAATTTTTTTTTACTTCAGATTGGAAGCATTCTCTCTAGAACAGCACACCTAAGCCTTCTGTAAATTATGCCATGCGGTTTAAAATAAAATAAATGCATATAAATTTCAACAAATTTTAACATAACTATGTTTTTTAATTTTTTTGTAGTTTTCGAAAATAAATGTTTAAAAGAAAATTGAGAAAGTTTCTCTAATTTGATCTCTTTAAAAATCAATAGACTTATGGAATTTTTTGATGGAAAATGTTGCATCACATTCTATTCAATTTTCTTATTTTGTTCGAAAGATATAGTGCACCGTATGAAAATAAATAAATTTTGTAACATCTCGTGATGTATTCTAATATCTCCAGAACAATGATGACCGTTTATATTGGGTTAAAAGCACTTAACATATGTATTCATAATTAAATTTATATAAAAAAAATTCTTTCACTCAGTCTTACTTATTTAAAAAAAGTTTCATCGAAAGAGATCACGTATTTTAGAATTTACTTAGCTTGGAATCATAATTTAAAATTTTTACTTTTAGATATTAACACGGGACAAAATGGAAAATATTTTAGACATAACTCTGCTTTTTATACATCTTAACACGCCATGAAAAAATTTGAATCCGTTGACTTGTTCTCGAGTTATAAACGGTCATGACAGACACACAAAAAAAATGTTCTTAATTCTTGTTATTCGTCACTTCGCTGTAGGGGTGTTAAAATTTGTAACATAAAATTTCCTGTACTTAACAATATTGCCTAAATAAATAATGAGTAACTCCATTAAGCTCTTTATTGATTGCCGTCAAATATCACTTCTTTCGCATATTTCGAATGGGGAAGTTTAATGTAGGTTGTGTGGGCGATGGTACGGATGTACCTCAGTAAAGGTGTCCTTATTTTTTGGCTTGCACGAAGCACCCCTAAAACGAAGCACCCCTAAAAATTAATTCCATTATCTCGAAATTTCGCATGCAAATTCCTTTATACCAAGTATGCAAAATGATTAAATTTGAAAGGCCAATAAGTGTTAACTTCGGTCATACGGCACGTTTCTACTGCGCAACTAGCATCCTATAAAATAGGTTAAAAATGTGGACGGTTTATCTTTGATCTACGGCGTTGCAGTTCCGTAGAGACACAACTAATAATACCGTTCCGACGTTGCCGAAGACCTTATAAGCAATTAGACGAGTTCGAACATAGTCATATAGTCGGGATGCATAGAGCTGGCTGGTCATACTGGGCAATAGGCCGCCACCTGCACTGAACGAACACTGCTATACAAAGTTGCTGGCAGCAATAGTTGTTGCAAGGAACTCATCGGCGGAATGAAAGCTCTGGAAGGCCAAGGTACACGAATGCAAAGCAAGATCGGATGATTGTGTGACAGACCCTAACTGGGCCATCGGCATCATTGTCCGCCATCCAACGTGCTACAGCCTCTTCCATACCACCCGTGGTACCTTCCACCATATAACGGCGCTTAGCTGAGGTGGGGTTACGCACACGGCGGCCTTTAAGACGTCTACCCATAACCCTACAAATCGACAGAGTCGTTTGGAGTGGTGTCGTAGACGAGCATCATGGTTGCCAGCAGACTGGCATAGCATAGTGTTCAGCGATGAATCACGATTCAGTCTTTCAGCAGATGACCATCGGGTACGTGTGTGGAGGCGCTAGGGCCAGTGGTCCCAATCAGCCTTTGTTTTACACCGGCACACAGCCCCCTGGTGTGATGGTGTAGGGTGCTATGTCTTACGACAGCAGGTCGTCTCTAGTCATCCTACACACAACTTTAACAGCTCAACGATATGCTGATGAAATCCTGAGGCCTCTTGCGTTACCCTTCATGGCATGCCATTCTGGGGCCATTTTCCAACAAGATAATGCCACACCACATACGACTCGCATATCTGTGGACTGTCTCCGTGCTGTTGATACTGTTCCTTATCCAGCAAGGTCACCAGACCTTTCACCAATCGAGCATGCATGGGACATGTTAGGCCGCCAGAATCGGGCACCCCTAAATGTAGCAGATCTGGAGCAATAATTGAGGAGTGCCTGGCAGTATGTATCGCAGGATGACATTAGGAAACTTCATTACCTAGAATTATGCAAGCATGCATTGCCGCCAAGGGGGGTTTCACCAATTACTGAGTTGAAAATTCAATGTGCAATTGCTAACTATTAATGGGTCCTGCGGCCTTGATTTTCTAATAATTTCATTATCTGTGTATGAGCTATACGCGTATTTAATTTCAATAAAAACTGTCAATTTCTTCACGGTGCTTCGTTTTTTTTGTTTTTTTTTTGCAAAAGAGTGTATATAAGCCGAAAGCAGCCATACCGAATTCAAAAGCTATAGGTTTAAGGCAAAATAATTACCAAATCGATCATAAAGAACCAATGGGAAAATAACTATTTACTTTGAGCCGTTATCAAGCCCAATCTCAAAGCAGATAGCCCCAGGCAATTTCTGAAGGTGACCAATATATATTAATATAAATTATTGGCCAGCTATTGGACGATTGCCTGCAAAAGTCGATTTCAGCACACTGAATCTTGATAAGGATGAACGCTTGATATATCGATGAACAATTGAATATATTTCGATAAAAGTGTTCGATTCAAATTGGATATAAAAAATAAAATATGAAAAACGTATAATGTGATTTTAACATCCATAGATGTAACAATGCATGCGTATAATTAATATAAGCAAACGAAATCTAATTCAATAATTTAATTCATAAAATTAATTTTCAAACTTTACACACTATACAAGATTACAAATATACCATAGAAATCTAAATAATACTCGCCTCACTATAATCAACAGAAAATTTGTTCATTGTAATTTACAATACATTCAGAATTTTATTATGTATATTATTTCTACTTAATATGAACTCTAAAAAAGTGGGCAAAATTGTTTGATGTCGCCATCTGTGAACAACAGAAATTACTAAAATATTATGAAGAATATTTGGTCATTGGTAAATTTATATACTAAAGGATCACTGAAATCATTTTTTAATCAGCTATAATAATATAAATAATATGAAACTTAAACATTTGTGATACTTAAATTATCTGGCACATGCGCTGGTAGTTTCAGACACTGTAATTAATTTTAGGAGATTTCCCTATAATTAGTAATCAATATAAATAATATTAATTAATTCAGCTTATGACTAATAGCTATGATTACTAAGAAATTATTTAATCAACAATATTTTTGATAAACTTTTAAGGATATGAATATTTAAAGCATATATTTTGTAATTCTAAAATATTTTGGTTATAAAATAATCTATTAATTCTAATTAAGCTACTATTAACTATATTTCTAAAAATTCCTCTAGGAAGATTAGATGAGACATATTGCATTTTATTAGATTCAGCTATTATCACTGTTAAATAATTTTGTAAGATCTAAGAAGTTTACATAATTGGTTGGAAATTTATTATTAGGTAAAAGTTCAAGTTAGAAGGGTAATGAGTGAGAATAATATTATCATTAACGTTTTCATAAACGACTACCAATATATCATCAATAAATCGGTGAATTTGATAATTAGAAATAGAAAAGTTTCTCTCATAATAATGCAAATACAGATTGGCTAGGCAACTTGGGCTAGCAAAATCTTGCAGAAGACCAATGGTCTGAGTATACATCCAACCAAATTGAAATAAATAATTATTATAAAGTACTAAGTTTAAAATACAGGGTGTCATAAAAAAACTTCCCCAATATATGAATCTCTAACGGCCTATCCGCTCAACCAATCGAAAGGAAATTTCAGATATTGTTATTTGAAAGTATGCGCTCGAGATTGTGATGATTTCAAACAATAGAGCTCTCACGGTTACGGTTACAGTGAAAAAATTTCGAAATTTGTGAATGGCAACACCCACTTTTTTTCCTTGCCAAATTGATCAGCGCATTGAAAAACCATAAATGGCGTTGGAACGATACACGTATGGGGGAAATTGGCAACGTGAAACATTTGCAAAGAAGAGCATTGTAAAGGACCAATGACAGCACAGAGAGGAGGTGCATTAACGCACTTTGCATAATTCACAGAGATAGACAGTAGAAGCACCAATCACAGAACACCATGTGCAAAGCATTGCCTGTGGAAAACCTTTAATAAGAAGTGTGGGAAGATTATTTCTTCAATCAGGTGTTCGAAAGTGCCAACAAGATGACACTTACAGGGAAACTCCTCACTCCCTCATCATTTGAAGCTACGACGCCGTGGTGTACGGAACTGTTTTAGGGACACTGCTGATACCTTACCATGTGGAGAATTTTATGCTTTTGCTTGTGCGTGTAATACTGAGTTGCAGTTGAGCATGTCGGGCAAAGCAGACGATAATCCATCGCTTGTGCCTTCTACTGTGCTTAATAGGAAGCAAAAGAGGAAAGATCAAAATCTTTATGAAACAATTCGAAATGAAATGTCTGAGAGAAAAACAACGTGCCATAGCCACCAAGGAAGCAAAAGCGCTGCCAGTTAGCGCCAAGGATAAGAGGAAAACAGACTGGTTGGAGATAATGGAGGACCACGAGAATGAGACCCTACAGGACGTCGAGGACAAAGTCCAAGCACGTGCTGAGAAGCCGGCGCAATATTTTGGATACACTGGACAGCATGTTGAGTTCCTGTGCAAAGGTGCAAGTTTCGCCGCTGAATACCGGAAGAAAACTACTAGCTGGAGCCAAGGAACAGAACTGGAGATACATGACCAATTCAGGTTTTACGACTACTTCATCGGCCAAATGGAAATGGACCTGGAAGACGAGAAGATGGAAAACGAAAAGAGGGACCACCTGGAGCTTGTTCTGAAAGGTACAATTTTTGATTCTAACTTGCTGTAACTTGTTCTAACTTGCCCCGGATAGAAAAAACCCTTGTTAATCGGGAATCTTATGAGCTTGTAGTTGAGGCTATCAGGAATAGAAAATATGTTGAAGACGAGTTTGACCTCTACAAAATCTATATTACTAAAATGTACGACAAAATGTTAGGGTTCCAAACTCAAAAAGTTAAGAAGTTAAAAAGATATACTCGAGGTCTCCAAACACCGCAGGATATTCCTACGGAAAATAGATTCTCGAACTTAATTGTAAACGACGCTATGAAGGAGGAAGTTACCCACCCCCCTACAAAAGTTAACGTCTCGTCCTTCTACGTGGACCCCACAAGAATTGGGGAGTCCTCATAGAGGAACAAAATAATATCTTAGACCATAAAATTGAGAGCCAGCTTATGGGAAGGGTGATTAGGATCACTCCTGGGTCCGTTGAGGACTACAGGAATGTTCAGACTCACGTAACCCAAACCAAAACTCCCTTTAGCTCAATCAATCTTAAAAATGACCGCCCAAAAAAATTGTCATAAAAGGCTTGCCAACTAACACAAATATTGATTCCCTTAAACAGGCCATAACTAGTGAAGGATTCAAAATTGTCAGAGCTTCTCAGCTAAGAAGTCGCGGGGATAGGTGCCCCCTCCCCATTTTCTTGATCTGCCTAGAGCCGACCGAGGAATGGGAGAGGATTTATAAACTCACCTCCGTACTCTCCATGAGGGTAGCTGTACAGGCATTCAAATCAAATGGGTTTAAAATCTGTTATAACTGCCAAAATTTTAATCACTCTTCTGAGAATTGTTCACTCCCCTCTAGGTACTTAAAATGTGGGGAACATCACCCAACTAGAGAATGCGAAAAACCGAGAGACCTCCCGACTAAATGTACAAATTGTGGCGGGGCTCACCCTGCCAAATTTCGGAGCTGCCTAAGAAACCCCTGGAACCCTAAAAAGTTCCAGGAACCCAAATCCAGGCCTCAAAAACCTCAAACTTAAAATGTTAGTGTCCCTCTAAATCTAGACATGGAAAATTTCCCGCAGTTACCAAAATCTCAAACTCCTATAAGTAATGCAAACCAAGAGGCGATGCCACGTGCTGAAACGCAGCACTCAAGCTACGGAGAGCACGTGGACCACTCGCAAGTAGATGTTGAAGAAACTAAACAAACTGCAAACCTCTTCCTCGATTTCTTAAAATTCTTTAAGGAAGTTAATAGCCACATTAATATAAATGATATAAAAATCATCCTTGAAAAAAATGTTCAAATTGTCAAATCAAAAGCAGATCCCGTGCAAAAAATGTTCGATATCTTCATATTAATCTCAGATATTAAAACTCCAAATAACCTCCATAACCAAATGTAACTCTGTTTCTATACAGCAAGTTAGATTTCACTAACGTACTCTTTCATATCGGGTGCAACTAGGAGCACCCACTCTACGTTATCCACCATGAAGAGGCTGAACAACACCCTGTGTTCCCCACCCACCCCCCTCGTGGGCGGCAGCTGCGGACTCTGACCCATACCTCCAAGTAACTCAACTAATGTCAGATATCAGGATATCTTATCTCACTGACTGAAGTTTAAAGCATTCTCTAGGCACTTCAAACATGAACCGACCAACGTGCTGCTTCAGGGAAACAACGAGGTGAATTGATAAAGCTGTTTTACCTGAACGGGGAAAATGCTGCCAAAGCAATGCGAGTTTATCAGCGAAATCATAAGCTAAGATGAGGCCCATCTTCCGTACGAACTGTACGTGATTTGGTAAAAAAATTTGAAGAAACTGATGCACATGTGATAGACCGCGATCCGGACGACCATATGTTCCTGTTGAAGTTGTTGCGGAAGTACATAATACGATTACTGCAGGTCCATTGCATACTGCAAGAAGTGTTGCCCGCAATTTGGATGTACCGAAAAACCTCAGTCCTCAAGCTTCTGCGCTCTGTTCTGTGGATGTTTCCTTATCGATTCCAGTGCGTCCAGATGTTGCAATCTGGAGACGAGCAACAGCGTGTCGACTTTGCGAATTTTTTCCTCGTCAGATATGATGAAGATAGCAAGTGGCCGCTACGGATATTATGGAAGGATGAGGCACATTTCTCCTTAACTGGGAACGTAAACTCCAAGAACTGCGTTCACTGGGCTGACGAAAATCCTCACGATCTGTCACCAGTGCCTTTACACAAAGCTAAAGTGACTGTGTGGTGCGGCATCGCAAGCACATTCATTCTCGGTCCATAGTTCTTCCAAGAGGTCACTTCCAATGGTATGCAAACGTGCTCCATCACAGGTCCTCGGTATCAAACAATGTTTCAGAATTATGTAATTCCAGAATTGCAGCAGCGAAATATCGTTAATGACATTGTATGGATGCAAGATGGTACTCCTCCACACGTCGCTAAACGTGTTCGACAAGTGCTGCAATAGAACTTTGGTGATTGAGTCATCTCCCGTAACTTTGCAGTTTCGTTGCCACCGCGATCCCCCGACCTCACTCCGATGGATTTCTGATTCTGGTGTTATCTGAAATCTAAGGTGTACACATCAAATCCACGAAATTTGTCAGAATTGAAAGATACCATAAAACGTGAAGTCATACATATTCCTCTTGCGATGTTACGTTCGTCATTGTTGTCAACAATCTCCCGCATGCAATGCGTTATCGTCTGCGAAGATGGGCACGTTAAAAACTTGTAATTCCAATAAAAGTTTTTTCCCTCTCCTCTCTTGTGTTGTCATTGGTCCTTTACAATGCTCTTCTTTGCAAATGTTTTACGCCGCCAATTTTCGTCATACATGTATCGTTCCAACGCCATTTACGATTTTTCAATGCGCTGATCAATTTGCGTAGGAAAAAAAGTGGGTGTTGCCATTGAAAATTTCGAAATTTTTTCACTGTAACCGTAACCGTGAAAGCTGTATAGTTTGAAATCATCACAATCTCGAGCGCATACCTTCAAATAACAATATCTGAAATTTCCTTTTGCTGGGTTGAGTGGATAGGCCGCTAGGGGTTCATATATCGGGGAAGTTTTTTTATGGCCACCCTGTACTTAAATAAAGTAAAATTAACAAACAGTTTGTAGTTTTTGTTTCTTTAACTCTTTCGCGACGGCGGAACTAGTCATCAGTAAGCCACCAATGAATGGGTAGTCGTGCCATTAGTGCACACCGTGCACGTTAATTACTTTACTTTTAGCTATGAAACTCCACAAAAAGGTAAAAAACAAATACACTTTACTCGTGTTAAGAACTTTTCTTGTGCGCTAGTTAAATGCGTGGTGTCCAATTAGAGTATCATTACTTCAAATGTCGCTAGCCAATGCGACGCATTTAGTAGATGCCGGATATAGCCGACGCTAGCCAGGGGGAAGCATTTAGCGGATGCCGGATATAGCGGGCGCTAGCCAGGGTGAAGCATTTAATGGATGCCGGATATAGCCGGCGTTAGTCAGGATAACGCACTTAGTGGATGCTGGATATAGCCGGCGCTGTCCAATGCGATACATTTAGTAGATGCCGGATATAATCGGCGCTAGTCGTGAAAGGGTGAAATAAAGTACATGAAACATGGCTTTTTTCAATTTTGTTAAATATTTATTTAAACCAAAAGTTTGTATTGGTTTTACATTATTAAGTTTACCAATACTTTTGGCTAATTCAAAGCTATATTTTATAATTATCTTATTATTTAGTTCTATCTGATTATTCATTTCATTAAGAGTATTAGCGGTGGTAGAATAGGTGTTGTTTCCATATGTAACTGAGCGAAAGGTAATAGGTCTTTTTTTTTTCAATTTTATGATTAGGGCAATGTCAGGGAAATTAAGATTATGAGGCTTTTTCTTTAACTTATTATATTTAGCTAGAATTAATTTAGAAGTTGTACATCAATTTTATTTTGTTAATTTAAATGTATTTTAATGGATAAGGGTAGATTTTAATCCTTTAACAAACAATTTTTTGCAAATTACTGCATTGTTATTAGCTGCTTTATCTGTGTAAGTAATTACAAAGTGTTTTGGGATTTTTTCTAATGCTACATTAATTTTATTTTTATTAACATAATTTGTCAGAGTTTGATTTATAAGAAATTGTTTACTTATATCGGTATATTTAAATTTCCATTCATTAAATTCCTCAATACCCATGGTAAATTTACAAGCAGTCTTATAAATGAATTTATCGATATTTAAAGAGATGTTGTCGATTACGGAATTAAAGGTATAGCAACTGTCAGGTCGAAATTCCTTTCCGTACGACATGTATCTTCTTAGTATGAGTTCATCTATTATATTTAAATCTACAGTAATTACATGTCCATAATGGGAATTTACAAAAGTGGCAATTTTGCGGAGATTACAGTTGCAAGTAGAATTCTCAATATTTGTACAATCAGCTTCTGTAGTGGATTTTGAAACATAATTATAATTAAAGATTGTTCGTCCTAAAGGCTTTGTATACTTAATGCTTTAAGAATTTTATAGTTGTTTTTGGGGGAAATATTCTACAAGATATCCAAAAATATTATTAAAGTTAACATTATCCATAACTTTATTACAGAAAGAGATAGTTCAATAGGCTTTATATTTAAATAATGAATTATTATCAGAATTGTTGAGGAGATACTTTAGATTTTTGGTATGAGTAGCTAAAGAGTTAAAACAGCGGTAATAAAATCGATGGTTATTGAAATTGCTATTTAGAAATATTCTATATACCTCAATAAGATAGTTCTCTTAATTAAAAAAGTCTAAGTTTTTACATGGTTCCATTTATAATTAGTGCAATACTGATGGTAAATTTGCATAATTCTCGATAAAGTAAAACTTATATGATAAAAGAAGCACTATTCAATATGATAGAACTTAATACAAAGTTATCTTCAATTTAAATATATAATATGATCTTCGGGATTTTATTTATTCAGCTAATTTATTGAATTTTCTTACTTCAATTCATACAAATTTTAAATAGAATTCTTTTAGCTATAAGAATGAAATATAGTATTTATTCTTGTATCATAGATCGCTTCTCTTTTTTCTTTGTAAATTCATTGTTGGAAATACTGAAAAGCAGAATATCGATCTAATGCATCACTGGTCTTTAGATGCTAAAATATTTTAACTAACAAGAGAACCTCCGTAAAAAAGTTTCCAGAAGGGCAAAAATTGATATCTATTTAAATGGATAGTGGACGTTCAAATTCAACGTAATAATTTTCATCAAATTAGCATAATTTAATGTATATACTAAATGTATCGTACTTTTACCAAATATAATTAAAAATTTCGATGTAGTTTTTTTTCTTGTAATTTAAAAAGAAAAAACATTTTTTTGAAAACTTTAAAATGCTGCCCTGAGCGTCAATTTTTATTTATTTTTTACATTACATTGATTAAACCGAGTAATATGTACCACTTTTTAATCCATCCTCAGGTTATTTAAAAATATATATATTCCTAAATAATCTGAAGTTGTTTTTCATTGACATTTTATCTATAGCGAAGCTTTACCACACATTCATATGACTTAAATGCTTAAATGATTCGTATTGAAAAATACAGCATAATTTTGTTCATATATATATATATATATATATATATATATATATATATATATATATATATATATATATATATATATATCCTGCAAGTTCCATGTTATTATGGCAAAAATTAGAACACATGGAACACTTTAAATCTATAAAAATCTCGAAAATCTCATTTTGAGAAAAACGCATTTAAAGTACCCTTTTCAAGTCTCTTTTGTGGATTACAATCGTCACCTGTTTGTAATTTTGGAAATAAACATTCGATTTGAATGGGGGATTTTGTAATCGATGTACGATAATGTTTATAATAATATTAAAAAAAATGCACATTTTTTGTTCATTTAAACTTTTACTGCCTCCCTATAGGTTGGCATTATCCTGTGCCAATAAAAATTACGTTCTTAATGCCACAGGTTGCAGATTTATGGTTCCATTTAAGTTCATGTAAATAATATATAATGCGGTAACTCAAAATACAGGTTTTTAATGACAGAAGGAAAACATTTTCAAAAAATTATAATATTAAAAAGTATCAAAATCCTCTTAAATAATGTTTTTCTTTTTACTAGATGCAATTGTTCGCAGTGTGAAAACAAAATATTGCAGAAGAAAAAAAAATGTGGTCATTATATTATAACGTGTAAAAGGATCCAGATCCTTTTAAATAAAGATTTTACTTTTATTAGATACAATTTTTCACAGTGTGAAAACCAAATATACATTTTCCGATGTAGATGTGATCACTGCACATATTATACTGTCTAAACCGTTGTTTTTTCAATGTTTTACATATTAATTACGATAATTTATTTTTATTTATTGAGCACTGAAACTATATTTGTATACTTAAAAATAATAAATCTATCTTAAACATTACAGTGCATAAAAATAGTCTTAACATCCATAACTTCTGGGATTAGGCACCTAATATTTTTGCATACATTCATATTTATACTAATACTCTAAATGCAATTTATTATATTTTGCGCTTCTATGATCATTTTCAGAATGTTCTTTAGAAATTACTAATACATCTGCATTAAAATATTTCCGCTGTTGCGTATGTATTAAAATACTCATAGAATGTTTAAATGAATTGAAATCGGAGAAATTGCTGTTATAGATTTAAATAATAATTAAAGTCACTAAACCATCCAAATTCTAACCAAAAAGTAAAAAATATATTTGGTGAAATTTTTTATAAACTGTATTCTTATGTATTTTAGAACACTTAACAGCTATGTGGTGACTATAATTTCAATCATGCTTTTTCCATCACATATTTGAAATAGATAATAATTCTATTCGAAAGTTTGAAAAATTAACATCTTAAGTATAATTGTTCACGATTTCTCTTAAATTAGATTATATCACTCGATTACACATACGAAAAACTCCAATAGACTCATGACAGTGCTTTCCGCCAGACACTGAAAGCACCAGCAAAAAACTTTGTAAGCTCTTTACGTCAAAATAAAAATTAAAAAAAAATTCTTTTGACATCCGAGAATAGTAATCCTTCATGAAAAAATTCTTATCTTAAAGGTGTGATACTCTTCTTTTTCTTCTTCGTCGTGTTATCTTGCCACTCATGCATTTTAACTTGATCAGTATCGCTTTCTCAATAAGTACGTAGTGCGGAAAAAAAATCTCAAAAAAAGTTAATGAGATTATTTCCATTGAATAGCAAATTTTGCAATTTCAAAATGACTTTACCCGTATTACCCGCCACGTTGTATAGATAAGTTTTTCAAGTGTCGTTTATCCTGCTCCAGCGTGACGAGGTAATAAAGTAGGAAACGGGATGGTCGACTTAAGGATAGAAATTTTTTAAAAGTTGTTTGTCTATTCAATCAAAGCGTTAGTCTTATAATTTATTTCAGATTTTGCATTTATGGGATATGAGAATTAATCATTTTTTTCAATTAAGTTTCAAGAAGCTTTCAAGAGCTTTGGAGAATTTTGTCTGAAAAGGACCTTGAATAAATAGAAAGTTATTTGATTTTGAGAAATAGGATTACAAAGACGGAGGAAAATAATTTAGGGAACTTACCGCAATTTTGCAGTAATTATGGAATAAACGGAGAAAGTTTTTGCAATATAAATTTTTCTGTAACAAAAAAGTATCTTATGCACGTAAAATGATATTTTATTTTATGTAAAATTTTATATTTGCAAATGCATTGTAACTTCAGTTAATCTGCAATTTTAATTGTTTAATTGGATTATCCAGTAAATATTTCAAATCTTAGAATATAATAGTTAAAAGTTTTTTTTGTTTTTTTTGCAATGCATTGATAATACTATATAATTTTAAGTTAATTTAACAATTTCTAAAATTTAATTAGATATATCTGTTTTATTTAATTATATGTTATTTATTGAATTTTATTTATTGCAGGTGAGACTTATTATGAATTAGAAACCTTTTTTCCAAATGGTATGTCATTTCCTCAACTATGATTGTGGTGTTATCGATTCGTAAGTACTTAATTTTAAAATGGGTTCATAGAGACATGTGGAATATAGTTTGAAACATTTCCATGCTGAATTTTCAGTGAAATAATTTTTGAAATATCAGGTATTGCTTTTTCCTTTCAACCGCTTGAACTTAGCATTTAGATTTAACTAGTGGAAGCTAAATATAGTAAGTATTATGTGAGAATGCAAATGATACCTACTTTTACATTAAAATCAGAGATATGGAAATTAAGTAACAAGGATCGTTTCGAAGGCGATATGAATACCCTTCGTCAGACCAGAAAATAATTGTGCAAATGAAAATATTTTATTAAACTAATATAATCATCCGCAGTTGTATGTAATCTTTCGGTTACAATATACTACTTCTCCGCCATGACAGAGGCTCATTACACTCTTCAAACAAATATGACTTCTCAAAGGAATCACAATATTTTCTTGTATTTCGTATGCTTAATTCAACTGCATTGAAAATAAACCAATAAGATTTCTGCAAGATTAAGTTCTAAGAAAGCTCTAATTTATTTTTGACTTCATATAATACCAAAATATGTTAATTTGTCATGTCTTCGACACAGCATATTTTATTTTACTTATATTTGCTGAAAGACGGCATCATAATTTTTTACACGTGAATTGACATCCTTATCCATTATCCTACTTTAAATTATCGAAAATTTCGCATTATCATTTCTGGAATTAGATTCTACTACATATAGGAAAGATATAAACTTAAGCCGACAAATATTTTATTGTGCGAATTATCTCGCATTTAATTTAAGGCTGCAGTCTAAGATATCTCCCTGTCTCTTTAGTCGGGCGCTGACAACAGGTAGAATTTCCAGAAAGAGTCAAATCAGCCCTTCTTCGATACTGCAGTTAATTAGCGCGGGAAGCCTTTTCTAATTAAATTTCTTTGCGTTCCTCCCATTTCCCCTACTCATGCCTCCCTCCCCCGCCCCCATAATGCGTTACCTCTGGTTACCCTGTTACCGCAGTGGGGATATTTACCGTTTTCTGACAGCAGTAAGACCTTGTGGGATAACGAAGTCTGGCATGCAATGACAAGGAATCGGTTTTGTATCTCCTTTGGTACTCGTAGATTCCCCTACACCAATTTGATTCGGGATGGCCTCTCATAATTAACTTCGGTTACGATCTTCATAAACAGAGCGGGACTTGAATGGGTAGAAACAACTTTAGGAGGACATGTGGGTTCAACTAGCTTCTGGTATCCATGAGGTGATGTTTTTCAATGGAAGTGAATTCAAGACAATTGTTTCTATAAGAAGAACAAATACAATCCTGATAAGTTTTATTTCCGTGCTGTACATACAAATGTTTAATTTTTTATACCAATCGATCTAAGTATTCTGTAAAAGTACGTATGGGATGTTTGTAATTGTCCTCTCTGTCCCTGTAATGTAAATATATGCATTATTTAAATAAAGTAATCCCAGCGTAAATTACTACGCAACAGAGAAGATGAACGTTTCGGGAAAGTTTGGATCATCTTCGATGCGAACAAGCTTAAGAGTTAAACTTCAAATAAAAATCACGTGCTAGCGAAAAATCTTAATTGTATTAGTGGTGGCACCATCTAGTGTAAGAAAAGAACAAAATAACAATCAAAGGATTAGATTAGATAAGATCAAGAAACAGGGTGCAGAAAAAGACAAAAAAAAAAAAGAAACAAATAAAACAATGTTATGTCATTACTCAGACAAATAAGGTGTCAAATTATAATCCCTTATTTTCCTCTCTTCTCTGTTGTTCTTATTTGGTGCATTTCCTTGTTGATTCATTTTATTAATTCTTTGTGACACTAGATAACGCGACCACTGCTGTAATTTAGCATTGTTGCTATCACGTGGCTATAATTTGGTGTTAAACTTTTTGCTTGCACTGATGGAAATTCAAGGGTTTTCGAAAAGATATTCTGATTTTTATTGTTTTATACACGCAATAATTTATGATTTGATATATTTATTTGCTATTGTATATTTAAAGTTCCCTTAAAGAAAGAGTTGCAACATATTTCAGGTATAACACTATTTATTCTGAGAGTAAACGTGTGCTCATGCACCTCAAAACCCCTTTTAATATAACCTTAACCTAACACCCCTGGATCAAAGAATCCATCTGGGTTCAGGGACTTTTTTAACATGAAGTTTTAGCCGTACTGACCTCCTGACTGAATCAGATATTAACATATTTTGTCACTCTAACCAATTATATTTCGAAAACGGTTCAACCGATTTACATACATTTTTGACTGGTTTAATAAGTTTAAAAGAAAACACCCTTGTATCAAAAATATTTCAATATTATCCCGGTTAACTTTATTTTATTATTATCTCGGAAAATCACGAATCTTTCTGCTAATCTTTTATATACTAAAATAAACTGATACAAGCACCCCATTTTTAACTGAATTGTCATGTTTTCTTCATATCATATATATCTAAAATCACTATGATTGATGAATGACACTTGAGAATGTTAAACTTTTAATCATATAATGCGTAATCGAATTAATGTTGTTTTTGACAGCACTGCTTGATATGGATTCCTGCTTTGAAATTCATCTCAAAGTGAAAACACTTTTACAGGTTAAAGCTTCAAAAACAAATAATGCTGCTGATATGGTATATAAAGAAAAATTACCTGGGATAAAAAAGACAATTTGAAAGTAATCTTTTAAAAGACACATTTGACGATTTTAAGCCCAAGTGAAAACGAATAATTTTTTTTACAGAATAACATCTGCCTAAGTGTATATCACTGTATGTCAAAAATGCTATTATATACTTTTAATGTTCGCCGATTGAGTTTTGGTAAAATTATGAACTATGGAAGTAACGCTTTTCGAACATGGTTTACAAAAGATGCAAAAAGAAAAATGATTAGTTGTTTCATGAAGTTTTAATTTTCGATATAATTTACATAATAAAATGAATGCAGTCACTCCAACTGTGCTAGCATAAACCATTTCTAAGATACAACTATTTTATTATTTTAATTCATGCGAAATATTTAGCGTTGGTATAATTAATAGCTCCACCAATACACCAAATGGAAAATGAAACAAGGAATTTATGAAGTAACATTCATATGGGGGAAATGGTATGTACACTCCATTCTTGACGGAGCTATTAAGCATTTTTCGTACAATCATATCGATTTTCGTAAAAAAACAGAAGAGACGTTTCCAGAACCAGAAATGGCTATCCTTATTGAACCCCCAATCTCTATTGCTAATTAAGCCATTTGTGGAAAAATTGCTCAAAATGGTACTTCAACATAATATAATAAAAAATACAATTCGAATTGAAAAAACATAAACTCCATGTGGGTTGTTGTACTGGAAGCAGCTAACCCAGTACAGAAAGTCGCGGCTTTCCGAATCTTAGCTTTTCCGCTGCAGACTACACAAACAGAGTCAGACAAAAAAGCAAACATCATTTTAGATAATAGCTAAAAATGAACTTTGCCTCTGAAAGTATAACTGTTGGCTTAGAATTTCTATATTACTAATTTTGTTCCAAACCCCGACTGCACCCAAAGAATTTGTAAGTTGAGATGAAACTGTAGCGATCAAGCTTTGATTCGAATTTTCCCCTTTTGGCGCCCGATCCATATTGTTCCGTTCTAGGAGAGGGGTGGTCGCGGGAAAAGAGACAATGGGAAATTCGGCAGATGTTGCTCCTGTCAAAATGCGCCAGCCTCTTCACATGGCATGCTATTGATTGTTGATATTTGTGCATGTGGGGAAAGCGTGATGTTTAAAGGAATCTTTCCAAGACTCGTTTAGGGTTTGGAATGGTGCAACTTGTACAATTTGTTCGAATGTGCCATTCAAAATTATGACCAATGAGAAACGATGAGCTGTTTTCCTTTGCACCAGGGAGTAAAACGAAGTTGCGTACTATCAACTCATTTTGTCTGGCAAATCGAGGAATGGCTGCTGCTGACACCTTAAAAAGCCGTCATTTATGCTTGGAGAGACATGCAATAGCAACAGCTTCTAAAGAACGTACTTGGGTTTTACAGTAAAAGTTGTATTCCGAAGTTCTGTATATAGTGCTTTCAATAGTCACTAAGATCATTCATTAAAACTACTGTAACGATTACATTTTAACACAATAATATGATATGGAAATTGTAAAACTTTTATACAGTATGAATATTTCTATGTAAAAAATTTAAGAATTGTAAAGTTTTATAAGGTGAGAACAGTCTCTATTAATGTTATTTAAAATGCTCGAAAGTCACTTTCTGATTTTATATATGGTGTATAATAAACAAATGCTACACCTTTGAAACAATTTTATTCTTATTTTGGTTTTAGAGGAGACAGTAGAAGAACTGTATATTTATAATTCTATAATGGAATAAACAGTCAGTTACAATTCTTATTTTAAACACAAGATGACAATATCACATAACTTTTATTCTAAAATACAAATGGTTCCTTTTAAGCCTTAATTGTCCCTTGCTTAGTAGTGTTTTTTTTTTAACTAAATCATGTGAATAAACATATAAAATAAATTTAAAATAAACTTTTGAGTAATACCTTCAATTTATGAAATCTCTAGATTTCAATAATTTTACAAATTTCTGAAGTAATTTTAAAGAGGATATTGTCTATTATTGTTAAAAATGTCTAACGGTTATATTATTTATATAGTATGTATTTCGATAGTAGCGCGAAAAAGAACTTAATTATTGTTTGCCAAATGGCAACCAGTTTAGCTTTAATTACATTGTTTAAAACATGCAGCTAAAGAAAAACTCTATATCCATGATTTAAAAGCGTTATTACATGTTATTACTTTATTCATGGAGTTAAAACATTATATTGTTAATTGCATGGAGTTAGAGAGAATATGACGATATGCTATTTCATACGAAACTGTCAAAATATTCTTGCCCAATGGCAACGAGTTAAAGAAAAAAGCATTTTTTTTTTTATTTACTGAAGGAAGCTGATAGACTTTGACAGGCATAAGAAAGTATTGTAAATAGTTTCAGCCAAAAAAAAAATGCAAAACTTACAGCCAATTAAAGTCCTATTTAGAGTAGCAAATTAGTTATGACACTCATGTTAAAGGGAGACAGAAAAATCCTAAGGGCACTCTTCCTTTAAATTTCGAAGATAAATATCATCTTAATTTAATTAACTGGAATCAATGCCTATTATCAAAGCCTTTGTTAGTAACCTACCTGACTCAAAAATTTAGGAAATGCTGAAGGGTAGAGAAATACCATAGATAAAATTTAAAATTTTCCTATGCCATCAGCAAACGTTGAGCGAGACATCGAGATTATTTGTGATAGTTTTCAGAGTACTTTCGTTAAAAATGTCACAGATGTTTAGAGCGCAGATGCTTTGCTCGGATGCAGCTAGTTACAAAAAATAGCATTAACATTATATCTTTATAGTATAAAATAGAGATTTACAATTGCTATACTTCAGATATGCAAAGCAATTAAACTATATCAAAATGTTGCCATAAAACATTTCCTCTAATATCCGTTGTCTCTTAGAAATATTTGTGTCTATATTAATCTCGTTAAAACGAACAATTAAGGGCTAACATTTATTGTACGTATCAGCGAGGACCCATTATTGTAGGAATCCACAAATCTGACGTGAAATAGCAATATGGTAATTAAAGTTTATTATTCTCAATTTTTTTCTCTTCTTATTAGGTACACTGAAACATACAACCTTGAAAAAGACAGAAAATTTTAATCAAAATATTTTAATATGTATAATGAGGTAAAACTAAAAAAAAATATTGACATTCAAAGCATAAACAAAATGTATACGAGTAGTTGTACATATTACTATTATTGAAATGAAGTAATCTTTATTTGTTTCTTTTTGGAAAACAATCTTCTTTCTATGTCATTCTCAATTTTAGTCAATTGCTCAAAATTTTGTTCTGAAATATCATCTACTGATTGAAAAATTAAAAAAAAAAATTCTATCTTAACGAATAAATAAGGTCAGATCAGGTCAGGTCGGGGGTGAGTTTCTGGAGCGCCTGGCCAAATGTGACCATATCTCCAAGATGAGTTTTGTGCATCATGATCTTTGAAATTACTTGAATTGCTCCAAAATAGGGGGATGAATATAAAAATACTCCTCAGAGTATGAAATGAGTAGTAGGTGGTAAGTGAACTTCACGAAAAAAGGGGACTTTTTTTTTGGGGGGGGGGTGAAAATTAACCAAAACGAATAAATAAGTGAATTAAGCGATGTTTATAACATGCAACGTTCATAGATCTTAACCCGAGAATCCATATTTGTACGTAATAACGAGAAATCCATCTTAAACGGGTGCCGTCTTAGCGAGAGTCCTCTTTATATAATTTGATCCATGATTTATTTTCATGTGAATAAATCATTACGAAAGATGTTTGACATTAAAAGTAATGTGCTTCCTATGCACAATATTGTTGAGATTTTATTGAAACTAAATATGTAAAATAAATTGAAATTCACTGAAAATTAAGCATTCTTAAAAGTTCAAATTCTCCGTTTGTAATTTTATAAAATAAAAAGTCTAATTTAACATATTTTATTTAATTTTTATAGCACATATCTTTTAAAAATTTAGTATAAATATTTATGTGTATAAAATGCGTTATATGAAATATTTATTTTATACACAAATAAAATGAACTTTTTAATATGGATTTTACACATAATTAGCAAATTCAAACTGAAATTATATTCTTGTATTTTATTTTTCTCAACGCATATACTATATTTTAAACCCTACGCAGTACATAATATAACAGTACTCTTTTTTAAGGAGAAGTACTTTTTTTAAACCACGTTTATTTCTAAAAAATGCGTCTGCGATGGAAAGTTATTGCATCACTATCTGATGCATCCAGCTTGAATTTTCCTGTGATGACAAGTCAGCGTAAAACTCTCATTTAAATTTCGCAGAGCATAAACTGATAGCAATGTACGTGTATCCCTATTTTGCTTCAAAAGCACTTGCCATTTTGCTTTCAGAACAGCTTATTTAAATTTTATGATCCACATTTCATTCCTCTGAAATATATTAGCCGGACTTGGAAATGCAAAAAAATACTATAATAGTTCTGTAGAGAACTATGCAGTCTTCCTCAAGCAAACTTTCCATGATATCTATATTGATGCTATGAGCTTCTCAAAATACACTAACGTAATTTTAACTATGCTTAAACGCAAATATTATGTAGCAAAATCGGAAAATAAAAAGATAGAATGGCAAAAATGTTCTTTCAGTTTTAGATAAAGGCCTAGTACTTTTGCGTTTGTTTAAACTTTAGACTACAACAGTCTAAAGTTTACATAATTATGCTTTCATTGTATGAAAATACCGATCCTACATTAAATTAAACAAATTCAGTTAATACACAACTGGTTATACTATCAAGGAGAGTTATTTTCTCTTGATTTATTTTTATATTTATTTTACATTTAACTTTCATACTTACTTTTGCTAAACTTCATAATAACTTTATACTTACCTATCAAAGCACCGATATTTACCTAAGATAGATTTATTTACTTAATGCACAATTATTTATTTTGCAGTTTAACTATGCAATTTAATACAACATAAACAAACTTATAAATAAGCAACATTAAATAAACAAACTTGATTTATTTAATGAATGAAATGCTCACCTACCTTTAGTTGTATAAGAATTCAACACTATAATAACTAAATAATTTATAGAACTATTTAATATATCAAAATATTTTATTTAATTATTGAATTTCAACAAATTTATATATAACATTTTAAATTAAGCTATATTTTATATTCCAGAATTACCCAACCAAGATTATTAGTATCCTCTCAGGACTAAATATGATGCGTTAGCTGTGTAACTAGAAGAGCACAAAGTTTTGACATTAATACATTTAATTAACAGTAATTTTAACACATTAATCATCAGTTAATATAGTAATTCTTTACATTTCAATTTAACAAGTTTTAAAACATAATTATGCTTTCAAATAGAGCCATCATAGATATTTTGCCAAATAATTATTAAAGTAAAAAAGTAAAAATTACTGAAATGTTCTTTAAGTAAATGAAAAGTATACAGTTTGACGATAGTTTATATAAATTGCATCATCACTGTCATGCAAATAAAGCTATAGCACATTACATTTGCGATGAGGGTGCATTAATAGATTCTCTGATGTACAGATCTGCAACACAGGCGTAATCACTGCAACGGATGAGATTCGAAATGCACGGAGACAGATGCTAAATCTAAAATATAGCAGGGCACAAATTTCTTGTCAAGGGAATCTATGTGATAACACAACACCTCCTTCGAACCCCAAGATCAGAGCTAAACTCTTGCTGACTAGAAACCCCCCGAAAATTTTCAAAGTTAAATATTTACTCAATTGAAAAACGAAGGTTTCGGCAATCACGGGCAAAATCCAGTCCTGGGTAATATATTTCCAATATAAAAGCAACTGGTCCCACATGATTAGATCAATTTAGTTTCACTAACTAAACTGGAATTTATTTCACAATTTTAAAATAGTATCCTAATTTACTGCATAATTTCAAAACAAAATTTGGCATCCACATTTAAATTACTTTTGTTCCATTACCAACTTATTGACAATAATTGGAAATGGCTGTGTAACGTACAACCGTTTTCACCAAAAATTGGAAAACCCTGGGTTAGCCGCCAACTTTTTACATGTAAATAAAGTTAAGAACTATGAGTGACAGATCAATAAACTGCCACATGGGATTATATGAAAGGCACGAGCGTAAAATCCCAATCATCCATCCACGTTACAATTATAAACTTGACCCATTGTTACTAAAGGCTTAATAAAACTGAAATTAATTTACTAAAACCACCCGAAACTCAGATCAATATAGCAAATACACCAAAAGAAAGCTAATTTTTTTCTTCATTTCACTTGATATAAGTTACAACGAATATAAGGTTTCGCTCCTGTTTCAGCGTTTCCCCCCCAATATGCATCACATTATTTTGCTTTAGGAAAGTATTCAATTCGGGCTAGTAAGATAGCAATTTTACTATACGGCTACACCAAACTTATTACTATAGCACATTTTGTTAAGAAATTGTTTTAGCATGACTTCGCCCATTAATTTGCTGATGATTTCTATATAAATATTCGTAAACAAACTATTTCTAATGTTTTTCTCTTGAAAAAAATTTTGATGAGACTTTTGCAGCTTTATAAATAGCTTTAAAAGCTGTTTCTAGCAACACTTCCTGAAAATGCAAATATACTTTGGTATATGCGGCCACACAAAATTTACGGAATTATTTCCAGATATTAAAAGCGGCATCAGTTTTAAATCTGATTACCGTCGCAAGAAGAGATCCGCTTATTGGGGTTTGCAGTTTGCATTTAATCGCATTAGATTACACAGGAAAACTTATAACAAATTTGTTGAAATCGTGTTAGAGCGTGAGAAAAATTTTGTGACTCATGTAACTTCGACGTAGTCTTTTATCGTGCTTGTGGCATAGACTAATTTCATCAAATAATGAAATTAGAAGGGGAAAGGTACGATTAGTTTGGCGTTTATATATTTAATCAACATTTCTTACCTTTAGTAATTTATCGATTTTAAAATATGTTGAGAATTAAGTCAGTCTCGAGAAATTAAGTCATTTATTTGGACCACAATAAGGAAGAACTGAAATACAAACAATAGTATGAGGTTTTTACTATTGAAATGATAAATAATATGTAATAATTTTTGTTAGAAAATTATAATAAATCAACAACGTTAAAGAAATCCGTTGGGGACGTTATAGAAACATAAAAAGTATTCTAGAAATGAGACTTCCAAGCATTACACGGATTCTACCCTAATGCAACCACACCAATGCATCTCTCGCCCTCCCTCCCTCTCCCTCCCTTCCTCGCCCTCCCTCCCTCTCCCTCCCTTCCTCGCCCTCCCTCCCTCTCTTTATTTCTCATTCTCTCTCTCTCTCTCTTTCTTTCTCTGTTTTTTTATTTTTACCGTACCATTTATCGAAAACTTATTTGATAATTAGAGCACTTTAATTTGCTCTCTGTAGCTATGTTATCATAGATTCATAAGCGCAAATAAACTCTTCCTAGCATTTTTCATTGTAAAATATTAACCCGTAAACCTCTGCACTTTTATAAGTTGTTTCCTCATTTGAAACCACTTCCTGAAAATGCAAATACGCCACCTTTGTTACATGTGGCCATACCAGATTTACGGAATTATTTCCAGATATTAAACCCGGCATCAGTCTGAAATCCGATTACCTTCGGAAGAAGAGATCCGCTTGTTGGGGGTTGCAGTTTGCATTTAATCGCATTAGATTATACAGGAAGGATGATAGCAGCTTTCCTAAAATCATGTTTGGGCGTGAGAAAAATTTTGCGCTCATGTAACATCGACGTTATTTCTTTTATCTCGTCTGTGGTTGGGGTTAATTTCATCGAATATCAAATGAAGAAGTTTAAGGCACAAATAATTTGGGGTTCACTTACTTAATCAAAATATCAAACCGTTAGTGATTTTATGATGTGTTAAGAAATAGATGTTTTAGTCTCCAGAAAGTAATTAATTTTATTTGGAGCACAATATAAAAAATCCGAAACATAATTCAAAAATCTACTATGAAATGTTTATTATTAAAATAATAATTGATTGGTAATAACATTTTGTGGCAAAATATAATAAATCGAAAATGCCTCAAGACATAATTTTGCGTTGCAACAACGTAGCGAAGGAACCATTTGGGACGTTGGAGACACGTTGGAGTCCGACAGGAAATTAAACGTCTAGATATCAGGTCGACTCCACAGGAATGTAAATATTGCATTTATGGCTTTATAACTATTGCATATACATTACATATGGAATTGAAATCCTGGCGCATGATACTATACAATCAAAAATACATAGTTTTCACGCGTTAGCCTCCAAATTTTTATTACGGCATAGCTTGACTTTGGTGATCTAATGAGAAGATCTAATATCTATGCAATTCAGCTGCTTGCTTTTATTTTTGCCTACACCAATTTTAATTTACCACGGTACCCCAATTTGTCTGTATTTATATTCTTTGGCAGACTCGGTTTCGATTTCCATAGGACATAGAGAACTGAAACTCTGTTTCATCTCGTGAAACATTTTCATCCATTAAATTTTTATGTTATTACGTTACGTCATTAGGTAATTTGTATACGACTTCTGACTTCTTGGACGGGCTCATTTTCAGCTACCAGAATATGTAGAGAGCTGAAATTTGCACACATTTTCATCCATCAAATTTTCGCGACTTTACGTCATTTACGTACGCCATGACTATGATTTTGCCATTTTCATGTATTTTCTGTGCGAACTACGGTTCGGCGTCTTCAAATTCAATGTTAAGGATAAAAAGTAGGAACTAAAAAGTAGAAATAAAATTATAAAAAAAAACAAGAAAGATCAATCATGCATAAAGCATTGATTATGAAACACTTTCCAACTTCAATGCAATTTCATTTAAACATCTCTAAAATGCGATACATTCCTCGGTAATATTTTAAAAATTATCACAATACTACATTAATTTATTATATTTGAAGATTTAAAAGTTCATCGAAAAAAATGAACTTCATTCAAATGACGTCAATTAAATATAAATCGCCTGGCTCCTCGGTAATGTTTTTAACATTATCATAATACTACAATAATTTAATATATTTGAAAAATTCATCAAAAACAACTGAAATTTATTCAAATGACGCCATCGAAATATAACATGCCTGGCTCTCTCTATAAAAGCAGCATTTCATTCATAAACATTTTCCCATTCATTTCATTCATCACAATACTATAATAATTTATTTTATTTAAAAATTTAAGACCATGGATTTACAAGTAATTAAACTCTATAATTAAAACTTCATCGAAAAAAATCGTCCTTCTCTCTGTAAAATCAATGAATATTTCATTTATATCAGCTATGCAGACCCCGTAAGCTAAATAATTTTACGTTAAAGAAGTGCAGCAATTCTTATACAACACATTCTATATATTTTGCTGTTTGCATTTTACATAGGTGAAAAATAGGCTTCGTTGTAGAAATTATTAAATTTGGATGATCATTTAAACTCAAATATATTGTAATTGCGTTGTTTCAGTATGTAGATGCACAGAATTTAAGCAAAAATAAAGCTGTCTTAGGATGGATACAACACTCAATATGAATTAAAAAGAACTTTAAAAATCACGATTTTGAAACAAGATGGATGCCATATATCATTTTGAAGTGGATCACGTGATCTCTTCATAAAATGGTCACGTGATCGCTTCATATAAGAGGTGTAATTATTATTTTAATTTTTATTTAAAAAACTACTGAATATATTTTGCTGAAATTTTTTTTATATATTTTATGGGAAAATTTGAATATTACCAAAAACTTTCGAAGCAATTTGTGAATTTTAAATCCGCTTAAAAAATGTTTGAAAAATTAGGTTCCATAGGGTTCAATGTATTTCATTTATTCAACCCGGGTTCAATCCAAAAGTAATTGGGTGATATTATTCATTTATATTCCCATAGACCGTCTGAACAACATACTAAAATTTTATTTTAATTAAGTCATTTTTACGGCAGTTGTGCTAACGGACAGACAGACAAACATAATGAACAAAGTCATAAGCACTTTTCAACTTTGTTGTAAAATGTTAAAAACAAGTTTGTCGATGTCCTCCCCTAGACAACAGCAGGAAAGCAGAAAGTAAATATTAATCACAAACTAACAGGAACCAAATTGAAAGCGTAGACAGATTCATTTCCAAATAATACCTTACATGAATCTTACCGGTATTCAAAACTGATATTATGCAAAATTGTCAAAATTATTTCATCTGTTTACGCCCACATTTGCCTTCAATTGAAAAGGAGAAAATAACCAAGATTTAATCATTTATGTTATAAGAAACAATCATAAAATAGACTTAATTAAAAAAATACGGAATTAATTTTAAAATAATTAGTAGTACTGCAATACTTAAAATTACAAAAATGATGTTTTTTTATTACAATAAATAGCAAACTTTAGTAAAAATGTTATTTATTTAAATCTGTATGCATTAAACATTTTAATCGCAATATTTCGAGAACGACATATACTAGTGCTTTATAAATAATGCCATTTGCTTTCAAATAAAAAATTGCATACAAAATGGATATATTTAAAAAATAGTAAAATTACTTTTATTATAAATATATTTTTCTTTTTGAAAAAAATGTTAAAACAATTTGAGGATTTATCATCAATCAATATTTCTATAATTCTATAAGCCTTTATCGATTATCGATTGCAAAAATCGTACCAAATTTCATTTAAATAGCCCAATTTGTTCAATATGCTGTTCAGACACAGTCTGGCAGAAATCATTAAAAGCAAGCTCAATCGATATTCTGCAAACGCACAAATCCATTAAAATCCGAGAGTCGAATGTTCGACCTCACAATTATTTCCTTTTACACAGACTGGAGAATAAGAATGATTAATTTATATCCATCTTTCCAATTCTGAAATTTCAAATCATATCGATAAAATACGCCCAGCAAGAGATGCAAACTCTCGAAACAATCGTACTCTACTCAATTCTTCAACAATCAAGCTTTACAAAATAGTCGTGGTGGAAAACTGCACTGTGGGCTGATTACCGTGACAGTTGGCTTCCACACTATCTTTATCGTAAAATGCGGCTTTTCTGTAAGCATCGGTGACTCGCCAATGCCTCTACGGACAAGTCAGTGTAAAATCCGGACGTCTGCGTAGTGGCTGATAACACGCACTCTCTACCAATAATAATTTGGTACAGCACAGTGCTCTCGAATCATTGCTGTGGTTACGTGGTTTCCCATCTGTGCGGTCCTCCCTAGAGTAAATGTTGCATTTCATTTTGCTCCAGAAAACAGGGTTGGTAAAGTGAGAAGTAAATAGCCCTTTATGTTAAACGTGGGTTTATTAATATAGAAAGAGTTTCGAAGTGAACTTAGAAAACCGTTCAAATCAACGAGCAGTAAAAATACCTGCTTTCCATGCAATAATTGCTTTCCGTGCAATTAGATATGTGCAGCGGGGTAATCATCATAATTTTAGACAACCAAATAATATAATTCATTAATGTAATTGGATGAAGTTAATTTTCTGCGCAATATATAGCATGTTAGAAACTAACATGACGATCATATTGTGAGAAATCTATATAGGATTTCTTACAAAAAATAAATAAAAGTATTAATCCGGAAAAGTGCAGGCATAAAATTTTGCACGTTTGTGTCTATTTAAAATGCTAAATTATAAACCCACAAATTATGGCAATATTATATTATACTAGGGGGCTCTACCCCCTGCTCGCTTCGCTCTCACAAACCCTTCTGGAGGCTTCGTCTATATCCCGCCTTCTATCCCTGCCTATTTTCCACAGGAGGTAAAACCAGGGATTTTTTTAGCTCAGGGAATCCAAAAACCGAATTCCTTGAACTCGCTTTGAGAGCTATTTCATGCCAAACTGAAGTTTAAATCGACAAACGGTTTACTTCATCGTGTTACCCTATTATTTCTCTATAAATGTACGAAATTTCATATTTTTGTATGCTATAGTTTTTACGGTACGAGACAGAGAAATCGCTAGACTTGCCGATACGAAAAAAAAAGTTCACTTCAGAAGTGCATAAAAAGTAAAATATCTCAAAAACTACATCGAAATTAAAAAAAAGGGGCTCCGTTCTGCAAAAATTCATCCATGTAGGTACCTACCTGCAAAAATTCGTGGGCTTGCTATTGTTAATCTATCAAGGACCCGAACTCGCAGCTCAAATATTTTGACTTTGACATTAAATATTTTTTAAACTACAATATATATCAAAAAACGGTTAATTTCAGTGTAGTCCCCAATGCTTTTTCTACAAATGTACCACATTTCATATATTTATATGCAATATAGTTTTTTGCGGTACGAAGCAAAGAATCTCGAGAAATGAAAAATTTGTCAAACAGCGGCATCGGCAGCTACTTTTTTTTTAATATAGAGATATATATTTCTTGTCATTTTCATCTCAATCACTGCTTTCTTTCATTAAGATACGTGCTTAAAGATACGTGCTGTATGGAGACGCATATCTTTACATTTAATATGCTATAATTTGTGGGTCTATAGTTTAGCACCTAACATAACAGAAAAGTACAAAATTTCATATTTGTACTTTCCAGTTTGACTTCTAAAGAAACAGAAACTTTTTTTTTCACAATGCGATCGGAATTCTTGCTTCTAGTATATTATGTTATTTTACTGGGTATTTTTTTTTCGTTTTCTGAAGGTCGATTTGTTGAGAATGCTATGTTTACCAGAACACTGTAAAAGAAAATTTAGAATGCAATATTTAAAAAAATATTAGACACAGAATCATAAAAGGAACAGATGTAATATAATCCATTTTTCATTCTTGGCGATTTTAGGTGAGGTTCTGGCAATCTCTCCTATGATTTGGAGAATATTCCATTCTGGCAGCTCTTTCCGCGCCTTTTGTCGACAAGGTAGAAATCGCAACATTCCATTCTGGCAACGTTCTTCGCGTTTTTTGTCGATTTTTTGCCGCCCTTTTTTTGCCAAGATATAAGTCTCCCTTTTGCACCGTTTGTGCAATAGTTAATCTGTAGCAATTCAAACATGGACTTAGTCCGCTAAAAAACATCACAGAATCCGGTCCCGCTGCCTGTCGGAGTTCGCACGTAGTAATAGCTATTTGTGCAACAGGTGTTCTGTGGCTCATAGAGCACAACATGAAAATCAGATAATATTCTGATTTTTACATTGGCAACAAAAGGGCGATTTTTACGTTGGAGACAAATTGAGACAAAAGACTCGGTGAATGTTGCCAGAATGGAATGTTGCGATTTTTACGTTAACGACAAAAGACACTGAAATGGTTTCCAGAATGGAATGTTCTCCAAATCATGGCAGAGTGTGCCAGAATCTCACCTAAAATTGCCGAGAATGAAATAGGGATCATACTACATCTGTACCTAATAAAATTTAGAAAACCGCACTTAGTGAAAGCCAATGTCTCTAGAAATATATCAGTCGGGAAAATCGCATAAGGCATTTGTGAATTACAGGTATCTATAATTATGCCTTTGGACAAGTAGTAAGTACATGGCAAGGGCGGAAACATAAACCAGAAAGTGGTCGCTAGTTTTAAACCGGTAGATTTAGCTTCCAATCAAAACTAATTTTAATTTTTGATTCAAAGTCTTCCTTATAGCAGTGCAATAAATTTAAACCTATGCAAGTGAAAACATTGAAATAGTGTTTAAAGATAATATACTCGATGTACATAAAATTCCTAAAATGCATAAAAATTTATTTTTTAAAAAAGTCTCATAAAAAATAACTCAGTTTGCAAGACTTTATGTGATAAACAAATTGTTTACCTCATAGACATAAGGTTATAGTGTTGTGCATAAATATTTGAGATCTAGCTAGGGTCATGTTGCTTCCCCTTAGTAATGCTGGTTAACCCGAAACTGAAGTGAGCAAAAATCTGGGCATACAACACACGATCTTAAAGGCCTCTGATCAAAATATTTTCTCAAAATATAAAACTACTACTTGTAAGAGTAACACTTTTAGTACTTCCTTAAAGAAATCATATATATACAAATTACGTGACAACAATTGTTTCTGAACTGGCTGTTTCTGCTTGATATTTTTTAAGTAAAACACTGTTCTGGCCTGATAAAGAGGGTTCCAAACTCCCTCGAAACAATTATTGTCAGGTAATTTAGGCATGTTTGCTTTCTTTAAGACAGTACTAAAAGTGTTAAATTATTTTCTGCTACACATCTTATGTAACCATACAAACATGGCATTAATTATAAACTACGTATTATGTTGAGCTGTTCGTATATGCTCCAAAAGCCTAGTACTAACTGCATATGCAGGCCAGTATTATTTTACTTGCATTTTATCGTTTACTAAAAGAGAAAGAAAATGCATAAATAAATTTCAACGTTAAGAACGCAGATGAAATCATTACAGGTCTCACTTGAATCATTCCAGGAAAATACATTTTAAAGATTCTTTTCAGGACTTTTAGGTCACACCAAGGTAGAACTAATAGTGCAAAAGTAATATTTCTGCGCTACGTATATGATAAGAAATTCTTAGTTGGAACAGAGTTAATTAGCAATTAACATAATTAACAAAATAGCGACAGAATTTACATACCTAAGAAGATTGAATTTTCAATCTCCAGTCATGTAGCTTGTTGCTCGCAATCAACATACTTGAAGAGAATTTTCTTATGAAGAGATTAATTTTCCCTAATCCCTAACTATGCAGTAGACAATGGCAGAATATATTAAAAAGACTTTCGGAAACCTCTAATTTAGTGAAACTATCTTATTTAACTAAGTAAGCGATATGAAACTAACGTAGTCTTTTATTAAGGAAATATTTGTAATCAAGTGACAATTTATTATGTTAATAAAGATTCCATGAAACTGAACATATTTAATGAATTATTTTTATATTTTGGAAGCGCAAGCGCATGCTTTGTTCTCGACAAAATATCACAGTTTTCCCATTTTCTAATAAAACGAGATGCGCCTGAGAAGCGTTCCAGTGCTTTGTTACACTAGTGAAGTTCCCGAAATATAATTAATCTACAAGTGTGGTACAAAACTCGCAATTTATTTGATTAAGTCTGCCCAATCAACGACAAGCAGCTTATGAGTGAAAACAAACATCTCGGAAATTATGTGACTCAAACAAAATTTCTATTCGACGAAAAAAACCCATCAATATCTCCCGCTGTTCCTTAGCCCTATTCGAAAATTCCCCGCACATTGTAATTACTCAAATTCAGCGAAGAAAGCGCTTGCATGAGATCTTTGCGATGGTATCTGAGCCTACCACCCGTGTACAGCGAGCAAAGACATTGATTGCAATTCTCGACGAAGATTAAGAACTAAGGGACCACCTCACTTGCAATATAATTTAACAGTTAATCTCATTTAAAGTTGAAATTTTCGAAACTTATTTTCTTCTTTGAAAGACTTTTTTTCCTTGCTCGAGGGGATCAAATATTCTGAGGGGTTGATTAAATTAGAAGGAAAACGTGCAGGGGTGCAGCAGCATTTGCGAATTTACCATTTGTAAACTTCATTTTCCGTCTCTGTCCACGTTTTTAGAGGTCTTGATTTTTCTTATCCTTTTTAAATTACCAAACAATGGGGAGATTAATCTTGATACAATAACTGTTTTTCTTTTTTTTATTCGATTTTCGACTATAAATTAGAATAATTGAAAAGTTGCGTGCTGTACGCTAGATTAAAATACGAGTTGGTAGAATAGATTTAAATAAAATGCAGGCATTGAGAAAAATTGAAACATGAAATAAATTTTGATTATGTTACGACTCTGTAAACTCTACTGCGTTTTCAATTAATAATCAGTTTTGCAGAAATAGAATGAAAATACATTGTTTTCTACTTTAAGATGGACGCAATTTTCCGATTTTATAAGAAAAATGTGCTTTTTGCGTGTTTAAAATTTTAGAAAATGTTAAAACTGCGTTTTAAATGGTAATAGTATACCTAATATATTTACTATGCCCAATACTTTGCATATTTAGAGTCACAACTACAAAATGTGGTTTATTGATACTTCAGATCAGGTCCAAAGACACCTAGGAGCAATATTTTTTTTTATATAAATTCGAATAAATTTTTATTTATTTTATGTTAAAGCGCTGTTTTGAGCGATTTTATTAGAAACCAGTTCCATACAGATCGAAAATATTATTGCAGATTTTTTTACAGTAATATCATCGGAAATATCAAAGCATTATCTTTCAAAAAGGCTTTAACGGAATCTGCACTAATTATAGACGCATTTTTGTGAACTTTAAAAATTTATATACACTGTGTTTCAAAGACAATCGATTTTAAAATTTCGATATAAAAAAATGACTTCATATTTCAACAGGGGTCTATTTGAATAATATACACTGCTCCAAACCAAAATTTATACCTTTGAGAACATCAGTTTATAAATTATAAGTTTTATTTGGCATATTTGCGTAAAGCTAAAAACACAATCTAGCGGAATTAGAGAAGTGACTATGGGGAGGGGTGGTGGATTGACCTTCCACTCGCATACACATTTGAAAAAAAAAATAACGGATTCCGTACAGTGCGTTTTCACAATCATGTGCCGTTTGCAAATGTGGAGGTTTCAACATTCTCTGAAGTCGGGACGTTACAGAATCTACAACAATGCAAACATCATTTGGTAGCTGGGATAACGTCTGAGATTTTTGGTGTGCAAAATGGAATTTCACGAAATGGGAACTCTGTTCAACGTTCAGGGATTTTTGAGGATAGCAAACATTATTATTTAGAAAACGTATTATTTATTTTAAGCACATTTAGCGTCCTGCATTTGCATACTCGCTTATTTAGGACGTCTCAAATGAGCTTTCTTAGGGCGTATCAGATGAGCTTATTTGGGGCATATCAAAAGAGTTTATTTAGGCCATATTAAGTCCGCGCAGAAGGCAAAAGCTGTATTTATGGAGTATCAAAGGAACTTTTTTGGGGCGTATAGAACGTATCAAAAGAATTTATTTAGAGCATATTACGATCGCGCAAAGGGCAAAAAGAGTATTTACGGAGTAATACGTAGACGTATTAGGCTGCATATTTCGATGTTCCCAGAGCCGAATCCAAGGTATATTACACGCCCAAGCAGCGGATAGGAATTATTTAAGGCGTATTGTGCCCCATTAACTAGCGTGGCACAGCGGACGACTACGCCTTTTAAATCATTTAATGAATGAATTCAATCTCTGCTTTAAATCCCGAGCAACGTTGGGTATATTTTCTTCGTAGTCGAGATCTACTGAAATAAAGCTATTGCAATTAAAAGTGCAACTGTCGTGCCGTTTCTGTTATAAGCGGGAGTTTTGTTAGAGACTTCTGTTCAAAAATTCGCTGCTAGTTACGATGTAATTTTAATCAGATGTTTGGATTTTAAGTCCCGGACAACGTCGGATATATATATATATATATATTACCAAGTTATAATTTTAACCTTTTACTAATGTTAAAATTTATTCTATGCTCTAGGTCAGAAATGTTGTCTAATATGGAATGATTGTATAGAAATCTCAAATGCCTGGTAGATATAAATTGCGCAAAAAAATTTAAGAATTATTTTATAAATCCCTATTCATATTGACTTTTGAGAATAATATTTTCCCATGGTATGCCAAAAATCTTACACAATCCTAGATATTCAAAAGTTAGTCTTTTAACTATTGGCGTGTTATATGTATCCCCACCAACAAAGAAGCAGCCGGCAGGGACAAATACGATCGTCCCCATAGCATTTATTCATTGTTCTCCGTTATCGAGTATATCGAAGTAAAAAAAGAGGAAAATTAAACATTAAGAGAAAAAAATATCGATCCATGCTGGTTGATATTTTATGAATATTTCTTATTGGATTTGTCTATGTATTTTTATGAATATATATTTTTGCTTCCGCACAAAATTTTAAAATGCTTTTAAAATTATATATTTTGAGACGAAAAGTTTGCTCTGGACAAGTAGATATTTAAAATTTTTTAAAGGGGGTGCATCATAAAAGATCATAAATTATTAAGTATTAATAAATCTTTGCGATTAATAATTAAGTAATGTTTTATAAATTGTTAATTGTTGTAATTAATGTTTTATAAATGTTTTATAAATTAATTATTAATTAACGAGAAATCAAATATATCAGTTATAGCAGTGCTAATTAAAAAGGCTATTAAATAAATCCGAAGCAAGTTCTAGCAAAAAGTTTTCGTTTGTAAAAATATTCTGTCATTTTTAATGATAATTTCCTTGTATTCGCCATGTATAATATATATGCAGATCAAACCCGTATATTTCAATAGTATATTGACATAAGATTTTCTGTAAAAGTACTTATAAAGTAGTACATAGTTTTTGGCATTGGCTAAAAAGATACTCTTCTAAAGATTCCATTATTTCAACTTTTAAAAATGTAATAAATAAATATAATTAAAATTATATTAAACTAGAATTTCTGAAATCTTAGTAATTGGTGACTTCAGAAGTTAGTAATTTGTTATTTTAAAAATCAGTAGTTGGTGACTTCAAAAGTCAATATTTGGTGTCTTCAGGAGTTAATATTTGGTGACTTCAAAAATTCGTAATTTGTGACTTATTCAATAATTTCATCCGTTATAAGTAGAGTAATAAGTTTATAGCTGGAAAAAAGGCTGTGGGGGTAAATCGCGAAATTTTTCAGTCAAGGATTCACATCAACATTTCTATAAAAAAAAGTCTACCAGCAAAGAAGCAGCAAATACAAATAACTAATTTGTAAATTAATAATCATTATATTACAATTATGTTAACTAATACTTGCATTTATAAACCATTCAAATTCTGGCAGTGTTATCGATACCGTTACGTGAAATCAAGATTTTTATTTAAGTAGACAGCGGTTTTATACATTATATTATATAGTTGGTAAACCAAACACCACGCGTTATTTCGGCTACGAGAGTCGTACAGTAAAACCAAATGTATCATTAGATTTATAATAATACCTGCTATAAATAAATCAGCAACTAATCTGCAGAAGGTGTCATCTTCATATTAAACTTTGCACCAACTTGATTATTTCAAAGGGCAACACCAACTTTTGATAACAGATTCATAACTTCAAACGAATTCATATAAAATGTATATATTTTACTCACGCCGTTGGGCAATTATGACTGCTTGGAATCTTGAGCTCCTAATTTTAAATTGATGCTGCAATTTTTCTTTTATATTTTATGAAATAATTAACCTATCAAACTAATTCCTATTTTATATCGGCATACTAAATAACTCAAACAAAATGCATACCATTTTTTTCTATCTTCAAACAAATTTCTAATATTAATTATGAAAATTATATATGAAAAACTTTGAATTAAAACGTGGATAAATTTTGACGACAGTTTATTCAGCACTGTTGGAAACTTTAGTGGGAAAAGGTTTAGAATATTTATTTCAATCCTTATTGAAATGCAGATCTACATTCAAAACTGCATTGTTTTAAGGCTTTTGGGGAATCATCTACCAATATCCGATGGGAAATACTCAGAAGAAAGATCATTATACAAGCTTTTTATATAAATTAATATAAATTTTAAATTTCATTCAAAAGTTAAAATCAACAAAATTGAATGGTGAAATTGCAAGTTAAACTAAATGCATACTTGCTAACTGCATAAGAACTGCTGAAACTAAATGCATAAGTGGTGCACAAGAGATTTGGACTATCTCATGGAAAATAGAAATAATAATGTAATTTTTTAATTACTTTAGAATTATTAATTGCATTTAGAAGGCATGACGATGACGGCGAAGAACATTTTAATGCAAATTTTATGTGTGAAGGTAAGCTATTCTTTAAAATGTTAATAAAAGTTAGCATTGGCGATCTGCTTTATGTAACGGGGAAATTATTTCAGCAGGATACCGACCATGTCCGCAACTTGATACAGTGTTGTTTAAAAAATTACACCATTCACATATTTCCGAGACATTTCACTGTCCATAAAAGGAGAGCAACACATTAAAATTGATATTTAAAGTTCTTTGTATTGATGAATCATTGAAGAGGGGTATGCAACGATGTACAAAAATTATTTACTTTCAAATGTCTTTAAGTGAAAAAATATTCCCAAATAATGATAAATATGCAAAATTTTTACTTTATTAAATATTTAATAAAAAAGAGAAATATTTGGCATTTTTATATTATATATTTATTAATAAAAAGCCTTGTATAAATAAATTTATATTTTATTAAATTTTCAAATGACATGGCGTAATGTCTATTGTCCCATAATAACTCCTAGAAGGCGATGACACTTGAAATTTTCATATAAGGCTTCAATACACAGAAAATAGGAAGTATCATTCGAATTTATGCATATTAATTTACGCTATATTACACATTTATTTTGCAAATACTGAACTTTTTATGGTGAAAATTTTTTTTGAGCATCACTGCAGATTCTATGCCTGAACCTTGTATCTTATTGAGCTTGAATATTTTATGAATATATAAAAACTGTATCGAATGCTACATCCTAACACGATTGCATATTACGCCCTAAATACGCCTTTTGCCCTTTGCGGAGGTGTGTAAGCTCTTTTAATCCGTCCTAAATCAACTATTTTGATATACACTAAATAAGCTTTTTTTTATATGCCCTGAATAATCTCTTTTGATACGCCCTAAATAATATTTTTTGATACGCCCTAAATAATATTTTTTGATACAACTTAAATACGTTCTTTTGATACACTGTACATAAACTCTTTTGATTCCAAATACACATTTCACCCTCAGCGCAGGTGTACAAACTCTTTTGATACGCCCTCAAAAAGCTGTTTTGATATGCAATAAAAAAGCTCCTTTGATTCGCCTCAAATACACCTTTCACCCACTGTATGGGAGTAATGCCTTAAATATGTTCTTTTGATATACTTTATATAAGTTCCTTCTATTCACTATATCATCTGCATAAGCTCACTCGATTTAAGTCAACAGCAGATTCTCTAAATGAAAATTCTTGCAAACTCTGATAATATTATCGATTCTAGTACCAAATTGCACTACCAATAAAGATAACGTCAGTTTCGCTGATGACGTCAGAAATACTAACTCATGTCTCCTAATCCCCGTTCCAAGGTGCGTTTAAGGCTTGTTTAAAGTATCTTGCGTTTAAGAACGAGGTACAAATCTGTTTTATCACTCGTTTCGTGCGCTGCTAGAATTCTTTTGAAAAATTATGAGGTTTTACATAAATATTCATAATTAATGAACGGATTTCTGCAGGAACAGAACTTCTCGATTGGAGCAGTGTGTGATATTCAGAGAAACATCTGATAAATTATGAAGATGGGATTGTCAGTCAATTATTTTATTTCGCAATAAAAATTCAGGAAAATGTATCTATTAATGGTATAGATTTCACTTAAAGTTTGTTCCAAAGAGAATTTCTCGGTCTTTTGGATGGTGTTAAGATGGAAACTCTGCAATAGTATTTCCGGTCGATAAGGTATCGATTTGTGTGAAAATCGCAGTAAATCGTGCTAAAACATAAAGTAACTCAACTAATTTGAATTTATAAAAAAATCTGACCGAGGCCTATCGTCCCGGGTCCTGAAGTACTTACTATGTACCGAATTTCTTGACTATACAATGTTTAGATTTTTTGCAACAGACAACGCAAACAGACATCTTCTTTTAGCATTATACGTAAATTAGCTATTATAGTAAGCTGTATCAAATTAAATAGCATCTTAAAATATAGCACTTAAATAGCCTTATATACCCTTATTAAACAGCTGTATATCCTGCATCTTTTGTGCATCGTTTGAATGCAGGTTACATTAAAGTGGTCGAGCACAAAGCTGCAACTCTCTAAACAATAAAAATACAATTCATACTTGAATGCTATGCACACAAATTGAAAAATATCTAATTTTATTGACTAACGCGTTAAGATTTTTCGTCTCACTACACGGTGCGTCAGTCTCACTACTCAGTGCTAGATTGCTCTTTCAAATAATATATCTTTTAGAACCATGAACACAATTCACCTTTGCTTGAAACACACTTCCTGTTGAGTAAACTTGAATGCACAAAGTATTGTCATGTCGTTTATAGATTCTTGCACGTAACTCTACATAATCTTGTGTAAAGAAGCGTATTACATACAAACATCTTGTCTTCATCTTTACGTCAATATTCTATGATAAGATCATCTATTGTCATATTTCAAAGGTGGGATATTTACAAGCTATTCTTCCCCCAAAAGTTCGTCCAAGAGCAAAAGTGTAAGAGTAAGTTCTGTCACTCTTATATAGTGTGCCATAAATGTACATCATTATTGCTTTCTGGAACTAATGACAATTTGATGGACTCCCATTGTACCGCAGTGATATATTTTGAAGTATGGAGAAACTTCAATTATCCCATGCTTACTAATGAGTATTGAATAAGCATTTTGACCAAATATTTCAGTTCACACATTATGACGAATTCTCTTTCGCTAATCTATTTTATTCTATTTCAATTAAACTTTTCGTAATAGTTTGAAGACATTTTCCCTTCTTCGAAAAAGTTATTCTGCAAGTGTTATTCTCCTTTGAGTCTTCGGATCCTTTGAAGATGAACCTTTTCCAGCTGATTTGTGCCTGGTGGTAAAGTGTCGAGACTCAAAATAAGGGCCACCCTTTCCAGAGTCGGTAATTACCCATGGTCCACTGGGGCCAGTGCGGCGGCCGGGTGGGCGGGGCTGCACTTTTGGCCGCATAACAATTATCCGAAGTAGTTGGGCCAGTGATTAGACACCGCAAGAAAGAGTGTTTTCCCGCAACACACGAGAATGAGAATGGACGACACAAATCGATCAGGATAGAACTCAAAATAATTAAAATACATCAGCGAGCTTACACAAAGGAGATAGTTTGAAAGTGTATTTTATGATGAGTTTCCTATGCAAATTTGTTTTTCGTCGCTGTATTTTTGGCTTCCATTGTTTTACGGTTCATAGTCTTTAAACGATCCATTTCTGTAGTATTTTCATGCGTTATTATTAGACGCGCACTAAATAATTAAATTTCTAGGAAAAAATTAAATATAATTCGACAATAATAGCTTGAACTGAAAACATGAAATTAAACTTCAAACATTTTGTCACATTATTGTAAACCAAATTACAGAAAAAAGAACCCAAACTTTAGAAGTTGAATAAAATATAATAAAAAATATTTTTTCTTTGAAACGTAACCAACCAATGATGTCTAACATAAAAATGGTTGGGCCCAAAATCATAATGTCATCAAATGCACTTTGCCAAAAAAATTTATATCTCAATTAATAGTTTAAATTAAATAAATTTTAATAATTACATATTTTATAGCTCTTTTAAAAATACACTCTTGTCTTATTGTTGGAATTTTGTTGTTGCATGTCCATATTCAATGGTGAATGTATTAGTTTGCGTTGAATTGTATATGGAATTTGCCTATTTATTGCAAGATTCCTTGCTTTTGACTTACAGCGAGTAATTCAGTTGTCAAAATGAAAATACGTGCAACGCGTGTTAGTCATGCATATTTTGTCATACATCCAAGTTTAAAAATACTATTTTTTACTCAAAATGTATATATCAATTTAATGTGCATCTCACTTGCATAACAGGCTGTATTTATACTTAAATTTGCACCAATTCTCTTTTCTCAAACATCGACAAATTTTTCATTACAATTTGTGGATTTACAAGCAAAGTAACATGTGGTATTCATATAGTATATTTTACTCAAGCCGTCGGATAGTTATGAGTGCTTGAGATGCGCTGTTTCTGATTGGTGCTACTGTTTTTCACTATATGTTCCGAAATAAACAGCAAATCTAACTCCTATTTCATAGTGTGCGCCTAAATACTCACAAAATATATGTCCTTTAACATTTTCAAACCATTTTTTTAATAATAATTATTACTTATTATATTCATAGTAAATAGATAAATTTCAACGTTTTTGGATTTCATTCTCAAACATGTGTAAAATTCCATAAATTTCCTTTCAGTATGAGCAGTACAATATTTCAAAGCTCAATGGAATTTTTCTATATTAAAAAAATCTATAATTTATTTTTAAATTTTCGAATGTATTACGTCAGTGGACAGATATTCAGCTGCCATTAAAAGAAACGAAATTCTAGTGCATGGGCATATTCTAAAGTGTTTTAAAAAGTATTGCTTTGATGATTTTACAGTTTTTTACGACCTTTAAAAATCCATATAAAAAAATCTAGTATCTTTTAAATTTTCATATGGTTTTGCACATCTCCAGATATTTAGCTGCTAACAAAATAAAAAAACCGAGATTTCAGAGAAATAATTATCGTATTTTTAATCAAAATGTTATTTACCAACGTTTTTCGACAATTTTTTTGGAGGTATTGACAGATAATTAAAAATTTATGATTTTTTTTTAGTTTTCAAATGCATCTTGCACATACCCAGATTATCATTGACTTAGCTGAGAAACTCTCATTTTTTTTAAATATCAACCTTTTTAATCTCAAGCTATATACATGCAAACATGTCAAGCGGAAATTCATAGTGCAAGATGATTTAAAATATACTAAAAATAGTAATTAATATACTTTATAATAGATAAATACGTTAAAAATTGTATAAAATCATACATATTATCACGCCTTTAACCCTTTTGACTGCTACGGTTTTTGTAACGAATGTATTAATGAACGTAAATGTACTTTTATAGAGCAAATGACTTAGGCATGTGTTAAGCATGATCCCATTTCGTATAAACTTTTATGATTCCCCCTTATAAAGCTCTATCACTGTGAAATAATAAGTAGCAAGTATTCCAAATTTATAATTGTCTATCTTCTATGCCAAATATTGTTACGCACGGCTTTCCAATTAGTTAAGCTTTCAGCTTAAAATCAAATGAGATCAATTAAAACTATATTTGCACCACATTGATATGGCTACGAGTGAGACTTGCTAATATTTGATGAATCCGTATCAACAACCAAACAAGTTGTGTTCATACTTGCCAGTATTTCACTGATATCATGAATTAAATACAACAGTTAATTGGCAATGAAATGTAGTTTCCATTCTTCTTTAGGGGGAGGGAGGCAGTTAATTCTTCGTGTCTCTTCTCGTTT